>MCFG01000179.1:0-105000 GCA_002104895.1 Anaeromyces robustus | reverse complement strand
TTATAAACATTATTATTATTATTATTATTTACAATACTCTTTAAATCATTAAAATATTTCAATTATGATTTTATATTTTATAATAAATTATCATTTTTGTCTATCATAATATTCAATTTATTATTTTTTTTCTTAACCAATTTCTAATTAAAAATATGAATATTATATAAATAATATTATTATACCAAATGATGAATAATTTGTTTTTAAGATAGTATAATTTAGATTGATTACATATAGAAAGTTATTATTATTATTATTATTATTCATATTATTATTCATATTATTATTAATATTTAATTTCTTTTTAATAAAAGAAATAATGTTTTGTATATAAAAAAATTTACATTATTATTATTATTATTATTATTATTATTATTATTATTATTATTATTATTATTCATATTAGTATTAATATTTAATTTCTTTTTAATAAAAGAAATAATGTTTTGTATATAAAAAAATTTACATTATTATTATTATTATTATTATTATTATTATTAATATTAGTATTAATATTTAATTTCTTTTTAATAAAAGAAATAATGTTTTGTATATAAAAAAAATTACAACTTATTTTATTATAATTATATAATATATATATATTTAAAATTTATTATTTACTTATTATTCTATTACTATATATATTAATTAGTTATTATACTGTATTATTATATAATTAATTATTTTTTTCAAATCTATAATTTTAAAATAATATATTTTTGTTTTTTAATGAATTACTGCATTTAAATATTTTTAAAATAACAATAATATTTTAAAAAATTAGTTAATAGAAATAAATATTTAATATTAGGAATATAAAATAATAATATTTTTAATTTAATTATTATTTTATTAAATAAATTAAAAAATCAATTAATTAATAAATAGATAAATAAATAGATATAAATAAATAAATAAATAAATAATAAATAAATAAATAAATTTATAAAAAATAATAAATTAATTAAAAATTAAGATAATGATGTTGTTGTTGTATAAAACTTTTAGATATTAAGATAATACAATAATAATAATAATAATAATAATAATAATAATAATAATAATAATAATAATAATAATATTAATAATAATAATAATAAAAGTTGTTGGTATATTTAGCATTCGATAGATTAAAATATTTTTTTTTCTCTTTTGATACTTTTGATAATTGTATAAGAAAAAATCTTTTTTTTTTAATATTAATATTAATAAATTAAATATTTTAAATATTTTTATTAAAATAATTTCTTATACTATTATATAAATGTCGTTTAATTTTTTTGTCACTTTTATTTTTATTTTTATTTTTACTGGAATCAATATTAATTTTATTATTATTACTATTATTATTACTACTGTTATCATTGATATTGATATAGATATTATTATCATTATTATCATTATTATTGGTATTGTTATTATTATTATTATTATTATTATTATTATTGTTATTGTTTTTGTTTTTGTTGTTACTATTTTTTCTTTTATTTTTACTTTTATTTGAATTTAAAATTTCTTCCATGGTATGTATATTTATATAAATAATACAACGACTTTCATTATATAAACTAATTTTATTATTTTGTATATTTTCAATAAAATAATGATAAATATGATTTATAATTTCTTTTTCATTGATTTTATTAATTTTTGCTCCAAGTTTAATTAAATAAAGTTTAATTAAATATTTTACTAAACTTTCATTTTTACTTTGTAATGCATTTAATAACGGTAAACTACCATTATTATTTTCTTTCATAATATCTGCACCATGTTCAATTAAATATTTTACTAAATTTTCATTACCTGTTTTACATGCATTAAATAATGGGGTTTCATTATTTTCCCCCTTTTTATTTACATTAGCCCCATTTTCAATTAAATATTTTATTATATTTTCATTTTTCCCATTTTTTATTGCTTTAAATAATGGTGTTTCATTATTAGAAGATGGTTTATTAATATCTGCTCCTAATTTAATTAAATATTTTACTATATTTAAATTTCCACTACTACAGGCATAAAATATTGGAGTTTCATTATTCTTATTTTCCTTATTAATATTCGATCCAATTTTTATTAAAAGTTTTACTATATTTTCATTTCCATTTTTACAGGCTTCAAATAATGGAGTTTCATTATTTCTATTTTCTATATGAATATTAGAGCCTTGTTCAATTAAATATTTTACAATAGTTTCATTCCCACTTTTACATGCTTTAAATAATGGTGTTTCATTTTTGTAATTCCATCGATTAATATTTTCTTTATTATTACCAATTAAATATCTTACTATATTTAAATTTCCACTTTCACAGGCATCAAATAATGGAGTTTCTCCATTTTTATTTACCTTAAATATACTTGCTCCATGTTCAATTAAATATTTAACTAAATATTCGTTTCCATTTTTACATACTTTAAATAATGGTGTTTCATTTAACCACTTATCTTTTGTATTTAAATGAGCTCCATGTTTAATTAAATATTTTACGATTCTTTCATTTTCGTTCTCACATGCTATATATAATGGGGTTTTACAATATTTATTTTCTTCGTTTATATTTGCTCCATGTTTAATTAAATATTTAACTATATTTAAATTTCCACTTTTGCTACGACATGCTTCAAATATTGGTTTTTCTTTATAATCATAACTAAGTTTATTTACATCAGCTCCTTTTTCAATTAAATAAATAACCATATTTTCATCACCCATATAACATGCCTTAAATAAAGGTGTTTTACCATTAGATATTACGATTTCGGTATTTATATTTGCTCCAAGTACAATTAAATAATTTACTATATTTTCTTTTCTATAATTATAAGCAATATTTAATGGTGTTTCACCATTAAAATTTTCTTTATTGATATTAGCACCTAATTCAATAAAATATTTTACTAAACTTAAATTTCCACTTTTACATGTAAAGAAAAAAGGTGTTTCACCATTTAAATTTCTTATATTAATATTTACACCCATTTCAATTAAATATTTTATTATATTTAAATTACCATTTTCACATGCAAAAAAAAGAGGAGTTTCACCATTTAAATTTCTTAGATTAATATTTACACCAAGTTTAACTAAATATTTTACAATATTCAAATTTCCACTTTTACATGCATAAAAAAATGGTGTTTCACATGTCATATTGGTTTTACTTATATTAGCTCCAAGTTTATATAAATATTCTACAAGATTTAAATTTCCACTTTTACATGCATAAAAAAATGGTGTTTCACCATTTTCACTTTCTTTATTTACAATTAATTCATAATATTCATTTATATAATTTAAAATATTTATATTATTATTATATTCATATAAATGTGAAAATGATATTCCATCATTATTATCAGAAATATTATTTTTATTTTTATTATTAACATTATTATTAACATTATTATTAACATTATTATTATTATTATTATTGTTGTTGTTGTTGTTGATGTTATTGTTGTCATTATCATTACTATTATTATTATTATTATCATTATTATTATCAACATAATTATCGTAATTATCATTATCATTATTATCATTAATATTTCTTTCATGTATACCTAATCCAAATTGAATGATATATTTAACTATATTTTCATATCCAAATTCACATGCTTTAAATAATGGAGTTTTAAGAATTTTATCTTCTTTATAGATATCTGCTCCAAATTTAATTAAATAATTTACTAATTTTAAATTTCCACTTTCACATGCTTTAAATAATGGTGTTTCCTCATTATTATTTTCTTTATTTATATCTGATCCAAGTTCAATTAAATATTCTACTATATTTTTATTTCCACTTTTACAAGCTTTAAAGAATGGTGTTTCCCCATTATTATTTTCCTTATTTATATTTGATCCAAGTTCAATTAAATAATATACCATATTTTCATCACCATTTTCACATGCTTTAAATAATGGAGTTTCACCATTTTTACTTTCTTTATTTATATCCGCTCCATATTCTATTAAATATTTTATTATATTTTTATTTCCATTTTCACATACTTTAAATAATGGGGTTTCCCCATTTTCATTTTCTTTATTGATATTTCCTCCATTTTTAACTAAAATTTTTACTATATTTTCATTTCCCTTTTTACACCCTTCAAATAATGGAGTCTCATTCAATAATTTTTCTTTTTTATTGACATTGGCTCCACATTTAATTAATAATTCTACTATATTTTCATGTTCATTTTCACAAGCAATAAATAATGGAGTTTTATTATATCTATTCTCTTTATCTATTAAAGCCCCCAATTTAATTAAATATTTTATTATTTTTATATCCTCATTTTTATTTCTACATGCATTAAATAATGGTGTTTCATAATTATCATGATCAATAGCATTAATTAATGATCCCTTTTTAATTAAATATTTTATCATATTTTTATTTCCTATTTTACATGCACTAAATAATAGTGGTAATGTTTTACCATTTGTTAATTCATATATATTTAAATTTGATTTAAGTTCTATTAAATAATTTACTATATCTTCTTTTCCATTTCTGAATGAAATATTTAATGCTGTTTCATTAATCATATTTTTAACATTCATATCAGCTCCACATGATTCAATTAAATACTTCACTATATTTAAATCTCCTTCTTCACATACTTTAAATAACGGGGTTTCACCATATTGATTATCTTTTTTATTGATATCTGCTCCGTGTTCAATTAAATATTGTATTATATTTATATTTCGACTTTTACATGCTTTAAATAATGGTGTTTCACCTTTAAAATTTTTTTTATCAACTTCAACTCCAAGTTCAATTAAATATTTTATTATATTTATATTATTTCCATTTCTACATGCTTTAAATAGTGGGGTTTCACCTTTTTTATTTTCTTTATTTATATTTGCTCCAAGTTCTACTAAATATTTCACTATATCTAAATTACCGCCTTCACATGCTTTAAACAATGGGGTTTCACCATTTCTATTTTCTTTATTTATATTTGCACCAAACTTAATTAAATATCTTACCACATTTATATTACTAAATTTACATGCATTATATATTGGTGTTTCATTATACTTATTTTCTTTATTGATATCTGCTCCAAGTTCAATAAAATATTTTATTATTTTTATATTTTTACTTTCACATGCAGAAAAAAAGGGTGTTTCTTCTTTATAATTTTTTATATCAATATATGCACCATGTTTAATTAAATATTTCATTCCTTCTATATTTCCATTTTGACATGTCATAAATAAATATTTACTACTTGAATTATTATGATAATTATAAGGATTATTATTATCATTATTATTTATTATAATTTTAAATTTTTCAATTTGTTGATTAAAATTTGACTTTGTCACGGGTATTTTATTTTTATAATGAAAAAGTAATTTCATAATAAATTCATTATCAAAAAATTTAAATTTGTTAAATAAAATATCAAGTATTTCAATATTATTGTCTATTATTAACCTTCTCATTAAAGAAGATATATTTGAAAATTTTATACAATTATTTTCAATTAAAAATTGAAATCTTTCAGTTGTGAGTAAATTTTTATTATATATATCATATAAAATATCTTTTTCATGGGTATCTTTACTAGAAATTAAAACTTTAAATGTATTAATATCTAGATTATCAATACAATTTATATATGAATGAATTTCATTCATTTTTTAAATGTTGATAATTTATTATTTATTTATTTATTTATTTATTACTATTTTTTTTTTTTTGTTTATCTATTGATTTATTTTATAATTATTATTATATATTATACCATTATTATATGATTACATAATATTTTATATTTGAATTTTATATATATTTTTTCTGATTTAATAATTTGATATTTTTAATATTTAAAACCATTTTGACATTTTTTAATTTGAAAATAATGATAGAACTACAAAAGAGAAAAATAAAAAAACTAATAAAAAAAAATTCAAAAAACTTAATTACATAATAAAATATAAATAGAATAATTGTGTAATTAAAATATTATTAAATTGGGAATGAATCATTTTTTAATATTAATTGTTTTAATAACTTGTGTAACTTAACATTTTTAATATTAAATTTTATATATATATTTTTTTTAGATAATATAATAAAAAATTTATTTTTTAATTATTACGTTAATAATATATATTAAAATAAATAATATATATTAAAATATAATATTGAAAAAAAAAAAAAAAAAAATAAAAAAATAAAAAAAAAATAAAAAAATAAAAAAAATAAATAAATTGTAAATAGATAATATGATGTATATTGAAAATGATTTGAATATAAAAGATATAAGGATTTTAAGAAATATACGGAAATTTCATGAATTATATAAATATATAAATATACACAATATAATATATAATAAAATAAAATAAAATAAAATAAAATAAAATAAAATAAAATAAAATAAAATAAAATAAAATAAAATAAAATAAAATAAAATAAAATAAAATAAAATAAAATAAAATAAAATAAAATAAAATAAAATAAAATAAAATAAAATAAAATAAAATAAAATAAAATAAAATAAAATAAAATAAAATAAAATAAAATAAAATAAAATAAAATAAAATAAAATAAAATAAAATAAAATAAAATAAAATAAAATAAAATAAAATAAAATAAAATAAAATAAAATAAAAAAAAAAATAAAATAAAATAAAATAAAATAAAATAAAATAAAATAAAACTGTTTATTATTATTATTATTTTTATTATTTTTTTTTATTAATTATAAATTATATTTTTTTAATTATTAATTATGAATTATTAGTATTTTTTAACTATTAATTATTAATTATTAGTATTTTTTAACTATTAATTATTAATTACTAGTATTTTTTTAATTATTAATTATTAATTATTAATTATTAGTATTTTTTTAACTATTAACTAATAATTACTAGTATTTATTAATTATGAATTGTTAGTATTTTTTTTAACTATTAATTATTAATTATTAGTATTTTTTTAATTATTAATTATTAATTATTAATTATTAGTATTTTTTAACTATTAATTATTAATTACTAGTATTTTTTTAATTATTAATTATGAATTATTAATTATTAGTATTTTTTAACTATTAATTATTAATTATTAGCATTTTTTTAATTATTAATATTATTATAATTATTATTTTTTTTCAATTTTTAATTATTAATTATTAATTATTGTTTATAACTTATTTTAAATTAAAATTAGGGTATAATGAATTTATGATTTTAAAATAATATATATTTTTTATAATTTAAAGTGAAAAGGTTAATATGAATATTTTAATAATACTATTATAACTGAAAATTCATTTTAATTATTATATAATTATGTATATATAGCAATTAATTAATTTTAAGAATTTTAGTTATTTATATATTTCTAAAATACGAACATTACTTTTTTTTTTTTTTTTTTTTGAATTAAATGTAATTATATCTTTTCTTTTAAATTAAAAATAATGATACTTTTTTCTTTTTAATAAAAGAAGAGCAATAGCAATTAATAAAGAAATACTTTCAGCAAATGTAACTGTTATCCAAATACATTTCTTACCAAAGATAAGAGGTAATACAAGAATACTACCACCATCAAAAATAATTGTTCTTGATACTGCAATAATAGCAGCTATTTTACCATTATTAAGACCAGTAAAAAAAGCAGATGTAAAACTGTTATATCCACCAACTAATATAAATGTATAATAGATTCGAATGGCATGAACAGTCATCTTATATAATTCTTCATCATATCCAACAAATATTGTTGCAACAATAGGTGCTAAAGCTTCTGTTAATCCAAAGAATATAATGGAAGCTATACATATAATGACTATTCCACGTTTAAATAAATTTTTAATTTCATCATCATTTTGGGCACCATAATGGAAACTAACAATTGGAATGTTTCCATTTGAATAACCAGATAAAAATCCATAAGTAAAAAAAATAATATATTGAACAATACCATAGGAAATAACACCTCCAGGTCCTATAAGTCTTAATAACTGGAAATTATATAACATATTTACTAATGATACTGACATTGCTAATGCCATTCCTGATAAACCATTAGAACATGCCTTAAGAATTGGTTTAATTTGTAAACCAGTTATTACCAATCTATAATTAGTACTATTTTTTGACATGAAAAAAATTAATGGTAATATTCCACCAAAACATTGACTTATACCAGTAGCAATTGCTGCTCCTTTAATTCCTAATTTAAATACATAAATTAATAAAAAATCGAGTATCATATTAATTACACCTGCAATAACTGAACATAGTAAACCCAATTTAGGTCTTTCTGCAGCTATCAGAAAGCTTTGGAAAGAATTTTGAAGAATAAATGCTGTCAAACTAATACATAATATTCTTCCATAGGATACTCCTAATTCTAAAATATTGTTTTCTGCTCCCATTAGTATTGCTAATGGTTTTACAATAAATATCCCTATAATGGAAAGAATAATTCCAACAATAACTTCAAAATATATTAACATTGAAAAATATTTTACTGCTAATTGTTTTTTACTTTCCCCAAGCTTTTTTGATATTAAAGCACTACCACCAGAACCAATCATAATACCAACAGAACCAAACATAGTAATCATTGGCCATATAATATTTACTGCAGCTAATGAATCTTTTCCAGCAAAATTTGAAACAAAAGTACCATCTACAACACCGTACACTGTTGTAAGTATCATCATTACTATGGTTGGGATAGTGAACTTTAAAAGTTTAGTATAATTAAAATGTTCTGATAGTTTTATTGCCATTTTTTCTTTCCTTAATTCATAGAAATTTCAATTCAATTTCAAAAAATTAATATACAAATCTTTTATAATCATGTAATATATTCTTATTATCTGATATATTTTTTTCTTTATTTTTTATTATTACTTATTATATGACTTATATAATATATATTATAGTTATTATATAATTTTTGTTATTTGTATATTATAAAGTTAATGTTCATATTTATTTGTTAATAAAAAGTTTGTTTCAAAATTTTATAATAAAATATTGTAAAAATGAGTTATTTTTTTATTATATAAGATATAACATTTTTTGTATCTTTAAAAATGATTGGTTGATTTTATAAAATTTATTTGATTGATTAAAAAAAATCAACTTATGCATTTAAAAAAAAAATTCATTAATCCACAATTAGTTATAGTTAATGCTTTTATTGAAATATATATTTTTATCATATATATTAATAGTATAACATAGATAGAAATATAATTATATCATAAATAGAAATATAGAAATATTATTATTTTTCTTTTTTAAAATACACATTTAATTATAAAAAAATAATTATAAAAAAAAATTAAAAAAAAATAAAGGAAAAAATTTATACTTTCCTATTGTATATTGTAAATTATTATTATATTAAAGAATAAATAAATAAATAAATACTTATTATAATTAATAAATATTAATAATTATTATTTATTTATTAATTAATAAATAAATAATAATAATAATTAATATTTATTTATTTAATTTATAATAATATATATAGCTGATATAGAATAATTATTAAAAATCACCACTAATTTTCTCTTTAATATACCATATCAGAAGAAAAAAATAAAAAAAATTATATTATTATAATAGTTGAATAATAATAATTCTAGGTTTAAAAATGTTATTAAATGTGTATATATAAAACAGAAATATCTGAAAAATTAGATTTGAAATATAATTTAAAAAATATAATTTAAAAAATTAAAAACAGATATAATAATAAATAGTTTTTTCTATGATTTGTTTATTATTTATCCTTTTTTTTGTTTATTATATATTATTTTATTAATACATTTTAATAAATTTAAATATTTTTATTAATAATTTAAAAAATACATATATATATTATTATTAAAAAAAATATGTTGGATATATATCAATTTATAATAATAGTTTCTTAATAGTAATTTAAATAATAATTTAGTATAATAAAAAATAATGTTATTTCAATTGTAATTTTAATAAATTTAATTTCATGGTATCAAACTTAGTTTCCGATTTATCAAAAATAATATATATGAGAATTTTGTTACTTTGAGGTCATATATATTTCTGATTAAAGCATTAATCAAGCATGTTTTCATAATTAAAAATATTCTAAAGGAATTCTTTATTTTTATTAATATCTTTGTCGATATATATATGTTTTAATTATAATTTCATTACCTATTATTGATAAATATTTTACTAAATTATTATCATAAATAATTCTTATAATATATTTCTAATTCATAAACCAATTAAGATTTTTAAGCTTGATGTATAATATTTATCAGTAAATATAACATGGTCTTGATGAAAAAATATTAATAATAAATTAAATAAATACCATTGGTAATATATTATTAATAATAAATATTAGAAAAAATATTATGTTATTATGACTTTTTTATTATTATCAAAATAATCTTTGTTACTAGAAAAAATAATTCTTTATATTTATTTATTTATTTATTTTTGATAATTGCCCAAAAAATCTCAAAAAAAAAAAAAAAAAAAACGAGTATATACCATTTATATAAAATTTGGGAAACAAAATTTACTATACAATAAAATAATTATTAAATAAATTAAATTTAATTAAAAAAAGAAATGAATTATATGAGTCATAAAATAAATATATTTAAATGTTCTTTTTTAACTTTTTTTTTTTTTTTTTTTAATATTTAAAAATAAATAAATAATTAAAAAATTACAATAAAATATATAATTATAGTTCCTACATTTAAATATAATAATATTTAAAAACCTTTCTATAATTATATATATAGTTTTGAAAGTTTTTAATTCCAAATAAATAATAACTAAATAACAAAACAAAAAACAAAAAAAAAAATAAAAAATAAACTAATACATTAATAAATTAATAAATTAATAATTAAATTATTTAAAATAATCATGAATATTTTTCATAAACACAGCAAACCTAATTTTCATAAAAAAAATAAAAAGTTAAATAAATTCAACGATGATGATGCTATATATAGATTGTATGAGAAAGGATTACTTTCAGTAAAAAATTTCAATTATTTTTTGAAAATTCAGATATATCCCAAAATTTTTTAAAAAAGATATTATTAGATAATAATGTTGAATTAATAGAAATTATTTTTAATAAATATAAATTTTTTGATAATAATTATATTTTACTATTGCTTACATATTATAAAGATAAAACTCCAGTAAGTAAAAAATCTTTAGATAAACAATTTAAGGAATATAAAATTTTAATAAACCATAAAACTTATCTTTATTCAATTCATACAGCAAAATTTGTGACTACACCAGCTATTGATGGTTATTTATTAAAAGCTTGTGATATGGACAATGAAATTGCTGTAAAATTTTTTATTAAATATAATTCTAATGTAAATGTAACAGATTCTAATATTGAAACACCATTATTTTACGTATGTAGAAATGGAAATATAAATATAGTGAAATATTTAATTAAAAAAGGTGCAGATATAAATAAAAGAAATCAATATAATGATACACCATTAAATACTGCTTATGAATATTTTAATGTAAATATAATAAAATATTTAATGAATTTAAACGCAGATATAAATAATAATGGAAATCCTATAAGAGAACCGCCAATTCATATTGCTTGTCAACGTGGTGATAAAAGTATGGTACAATATTTAATTCAACATGGAGTAAATAAAGATTTAGAAAATAGAAATGGTGAAACCCCATTAGATATCGCATGTAAATATAAAAATGAAGATGTAATAAATTATTTAATTAATATAGAAGCAAAAATAAACACAAAAAAAGGATATAAAGTATTACCATTAATAAATGCAGCTCTAATGAATGATGAAAGAAAGGTAAAGTATTTAATTGAACAAGGTGCAAATGTTGATGAGTGTAATGAAAATAATGAAACATCGTTACATATAGCCTACAAAAATGAAAATTTTAATATTATTAAATATTTAATTGAGAATAGCGCAAATATCAATCAAAAAGATGGAAAACTTGGTGAAACAATATTATTTAAAGCATGTAAAGATGAAAATTATACTATGGTTAATTATTTAATTAAAAATGGAGCAATGGTGAATATAAATAATAATAATCATGAAACTCCATTACATATATCATATAGAAATAACAATTCAACAATTCTTAAAGCTTTGATTGAACATGGTGCTGATATAAATCAAGAAATTAATATTAATAAAGATACATTACTCTTTAATGCATGTAGGCTTAAAAATCTAAATGTAGTAAAATATTTGATTGAACATGGAGCAGAAATAAATTTAGAAAATGAGCTACATGAAAGACCATTGTTTATCGCCTATAATAATGGTGACATAAATATTGTTAAATATTTAATTGAACATGGAGCTGATATAAATGTTATAGATAAGTTTGATAATAATTCTTTATTAAATAAAGCATGTCAAAATGGAAATGAAAACTTTGTCAAATACTTGATTGAACATGGGGCTGATGTAAATATGCCAGATAAAAATGGTAAAACACCATTATTTAATGTAAGTTATAATGGAAATGAAAATATTGCCAAACTTTTAATTGAAAACGATGCTGATATAAATCAAAATGATTATAATCATGAAACACCATTATTTTATGCATGTAAAAATAATAAAGAACATATGGTTAAATTTTTAGTAGAACATGGTGCAAATATAAATATAACAAACGATTCTGGTGATAAACCATTGAATTTAGCCTATAAACTTGGTCATGAAAATATAGTAAATTATTTAATTAATATTAAAATAGAAAAAGTAGAAAAAGAAGATTTTTCTAAGAAAGAATTAGTAAGAAAAGTAAATTTATATGATGATGAAATAAATTATAAAAATAATAATAATAATAACATGGAAAAAAATAATATTAATAATGGGTTATTAAATATCGCATTTGGGTCATTTGGGCCATTTGGATTAATGAATGATAACGGTGAACATAATAATGATAATAAAAAAACAAAAGCAATATCAATTGATGATGAAATCTTATCTTTAAAAGATAGTAATAATCTTAAAAATGATGAAAAAAATTTAAAATTATTTGGCGGTGAATCTTTACTATTGAATGCATGTGAAAAGGAAGATGAAAAAATGATAAAATATTTACTCGAACGTGGAGTAAATGTAAATATAGAAGATAATCATAAGGAAACTCCATTATTTAAAATATGTTATAATGGTAATGAAAATATATTTAATACTTTAATAGCATATAAAGCAGATATTAATAAAACAAATATATATGGCGAAAAACCATTAAATATTGCATTTAATAATGGACATCAAAGTATAGTAAATTATTTAATGAATTGTAATGCAGATATAAATATAAAATCAAATTTTAATGGTAATTCAATATTATATCATGCATGTAAAAAGGAAGATAAAAAAATGATAGAATATTTAATTAAACATGGAGCTAATATAAATCAAAGAGAAGAATGTGATAATGGTGAAAGTCCATTATTTTTAGCATCTAAAAGTGGAAATGAAGATTTTATAAAATATTTAATTGAATATGGAGCAGATATAAATCAAAAATTATTTAATAAAGAAACATTATTATATATTGCATGTAAAAATGGAAATGAAGATTTTATTAAATATTTAATTGAACACAATGCTGACCCAAATAAAAAAAGTAGTTGGTTTGGTGAAACTCCATTACATAAAGCATGTGAAAATGGTGATGAACAAATAGTAAAATATTTAGTTGAACATGGTGCTGATTTAAATATAAAAGATAATTGGTTTGAAGAAACACCATTATTTAAAGCATGTGAAAATGAAAATGAAAATATAATTACATATCTAATTGAAAAGGGAGCCAATATTTATAGAAAGAATAAAGATAGTGAAACATTATTATTTAAAGCTGTAAGAATGGGAAATGAAAATTTAATAAATAATTTAATTAAAAATGAAATAAGTATAGATGAAGAAAATAATAATTTAGAAACACCATTATTTAGTTCATGTATAATTGGTGATACAAAAATGATAAAATTCTTAATTGAAAATGGTGCTGATATTAATAAGGAAAACGAATATGGTGAAACCCCATTATTTAAAGCCTGTATTAATGGAAATGAAAGTGTTCTTAAACTTTTAATTGAAAATGGAACAAATATTAACAAGGAAAATGAATATGGTGAAACCCCATTATTTATAGCATGTTCAAATGGAAATGAAAATATTGTTAGGTTTTTAATTGAAAATGGAGCTATAATTGATAAAGAAAATGAGGATAGTGAAACACCAATATTTAAAGCAACTGAAAATGGACATAAAAATATAATAAATTATTTAATTAAACATAAAGCTAATATTAATAAAGTAAATAAAAATAATGAAACCATATTATTTATAGCATGTAGAAATGGAAATGAAGAATTAGTTAAATGTTTAATTGAATGGGGAATTGATATAATGATATTAAATAAAAATTCACAAATATCCATAATTGAAGCCTTTAGAAGTAATAATGAATCTTTAGTGAAATATTTAATTAAGGTATATTTAACAGCACTTGATATAGAAGTGGATAGTAAATATGAAGAAGAAAGAATAGTTGATGAAATATATAAATGTTTCTTTATATTTATAAAACAAGAAGGATATTCTACAAATGAAGTAACTATTTCTTCATTAAAATATTTAGCTAAAGCTTTCAAATCTAACTTGAACAAAAACAAGAATAAATATTCTAATAATAATAAAAATATTTATTATGGTAAAAGTAAAAAATATTATTATGCAGAAGAATAAAATAATTTTTTCCTTAATTCATAAAAAAAAAAATATTATTATTATTATTATTAATAAATAATAATAATATTTATTATTTATTAATATGTATAAAAAAAGATTAATAATAGCATTTATTAATATCAATCATGATAATAATAATAATAACAAAAATAAAAAGTATAATAATATCAATAATAATAATAGTATTAAATTAATAAAATAATGATACTATTATATTAATATTAAATGACTTAAAAATTATTATAAAAGATAAAATAATAATAATAATAATAAATAATAATAAATAATAAATAAATAAATAAATAAATAAATAATAAATAATAATAATAATAATAATTAGTAATTAAAAATAATAATTATAATAATAATAATAATAATAATAATAATTAGTAATTAATAATTAATAATTATTATTATTATATTATTATATACTATATGTTTATATTTTTCTTTTTAATTTTACTATAATAATAAAGTAAATTTAAAAAGCAGTAAGTAAATTACATACATACATATACTTATATATGTAAATATATGAATGTAATCATGAAAAGATTCTAATAATAATTAATAAAAAAAAAGATAAAAAATAAATAAAAAAAATTTTTTAAATCAAATGAACGAATAGAAATACATAGATACACATATATACACATATACACATACACATAATATTAATATAATATTATTATTATTATTATTAAATTTGTTAGTTTGTATTCTTTTTTTTCCTTTTTAGTTTTTTCGTTTTTTTCGTTTTTATTTATTTTCATTTTTATTTTTATTTCCATATTTATTCTTATGAAAATTAATTTTTTTTTTTTTTTTAATTTTCGTTTTATATGACTTGTTCATTTTACAATATTTAAGAATTTCTTTTTTTCTTTTTTTATCTTTTGTTGTTATTTTGTTTTTGTTTTTTGGAAAAAAAAATAAAAAAAAAACTTTTAGATAAAATTATTATATTAATACATAATAGATTATTATAATAATTTTTAATTTTATATAATATATATATATATACATATATATAAATATATATATATATACATATATATAAATATCTATATAAAGAATATAGTATATATTATATATATATATATATAATATAAATATTTATATATTTTTGCGAATGATATTAAGAAATAAAAAAAATAATTAATAATAATTAAATACACTTAAACAGCATATTAAAATTTTTATCATTATTATTTTTTTCTTTTCTTTTTTTTTTTTTTTTTTTTTTTTTTTTTTTTTTTTTTTTAAAACAATAAATAAAATTAAATTTATTATTTTTGTTTTAAAAAATTTTTTTTTTTTTCTAAAGAAGTATTTATATACATTGTATTATTAGAAAAAAAAAGCTATATTAAAATTACGTTTTGATATTGCTATAAATTGCGTAAATTTTTTATTCTTTTAAAAAACATTAATCAGTGCATAAAAGAATTTTGTTTAATAATTGTAATTAGTTTATTTCCAAAATATTATTGGAAAGTTTATGTTAATGTAATATTATTAATTTTGATTTAAATTTGTTTTTATCATTGGTATATTATTTATTTTTAATTTTATTATTATTTTTTTGAATTAATTTATCATATTATTTTTTGTTGTGGTAATATGATAGTTTAAAAAATATCAACATTGTTGTTGTAATATGATAGTTAAAAAACATCAACATTGTTGTTGTAATATGATAGTTAAAAAATATCAACATTGTTGTTGTAATATGATAGTTAAAAAACATCAACATTGTTGTTGTAATATGATAGTTAAAAAACATCAACATTGTTGTTGTAATATGATAGTTAAAAAAAAAATAAAAAAAAAAATAATCATTATTATATATAATGATATATTATTTTTTTTTATAATTATTATATAGAGATATTGATATTATTAATATAATGATATTTTTTTATGATTAATATAATGATGATATTAATGATTTTAATAAAATGATATAACAGTTTATATTAAAAAAATAAGTATGATATTTATTGTTTGTTTATTTATTTATTTAATTATTTATTATTATTATTGTTGTTGTTGTTGTTGTTGTTGTTTTTATTATTATTATTATTATTTAATTTTGATTTTTCAATATTATTATACATAATTATAAAAGCTTCAATTGAAGATAAATTGATATATTCTCCATAATCTTCTAATAATTTATTTTTAATAATAATTTTGAAATAATTATAGATATCATTTATCATTTTTTTTCATTTTCTTTACTTAATTCAATATTAATTTCATTTATATCATATAAATAAGATCGAATAATATTGATTTTATCCATATCTGATATAATTCTTTCTACATATAATTTAATTAAATATTTCATAAAAGATTCATTTTTATAATTATGAAATGCTTCAAGTAAAGGTAATTTCCAATATTTATTCCATATCATTATATCTGCTCCATTTTTAATTAAAAATCGAACAATATTTTCATTTCCATTTCTACATGCCAAAAATAATGGAGTTGAACCATCTTTATTAGATTGATTGATAGTTGCTCCAAATATTACTAAATATCTAATAATTTTTTCATTTCCATTTTTACATGCTTTAAATAATGGGGTTTCTCCATCTTTATTTATTTTATTAATAAAAGCACCTCGTAAAATTAAATATTTTACAATATTTTCATGACCATTTTGACATGCTTTAAATAGAGCAGTTTCCCCATCATTATTTTCTATATTAATATTTGCTCCATGTTCAATTAAATATTTTACTATTGAATCTTTCCCTAAACTACAAGCAATAAATAATGGGGTTTCCATATCTAAATTTCCTTGATTAATATAAGCATTATGTTCAATTAAATATTTTACAACAGTTAAATTCTCATATTCACTTCGACAAGCATCAAATAATGGTGTTTCCAAATAAAGATCTTCTTCATTTATATTAGCATTATATTTTATTAAATATTCTATCATTTTCATATCACCCAATTGACTAGCACTAAATAATAATGATTTATCATCAAATAATACTTGTGGACTTATACGGGCTTCAAGATCTATTAAATAATTTACTATAGTTTTATTCCCATATCTATAAGCAATATTTAACGGAGTTTCATAATTCCAACATTTTTTATTGATATCTGCACCATTTTCAATTAAATATTTTACTAAATCTATATTTCCATTTTGACATGCTTTATATAATGGGGTTTCACCATCCTCATTTTCTTTATTAATATTAGCTCCATGTTCAATTAAATATTTTACGATATTTTTATTTCCATAACTACTAGCAATAGATAAGGGAGTTTCTCCATTAACATTTTCTATATTTATTTTAAAACCTATTTCAACTAAATACCTTACAATATTTTCATTTCCATTTTTACAAGCTATAAATAATGCTGTTTCATGATTATTATTTCTTATATTAATATTAGCACCATTTTCAATTAAATATTTAATTAATTTTTCATTTTCCATCATACATGCAAGAAATAAGGGTATTATATCATTTGATATGAAATTTATATTTATTCTTGCTCTAAGTTCAATTAAATAATTAATAATATTTTTATTTTTATATTTACAAGCAATATTTAATGGTGTTTCACCATTTCTATTCATTTTATTTATACTAACCCCTAAATCAACTAAATAATAAACTAAATTTTCATTCCCACTTTCGCATGCTTTAAATAAGGGGGTTTCACCTTCATCATTTTCTTTATTTACATTAGCTCCATTTTCAATTAAATATTTTACTATATTTTCATTTCCATATTTACAAGCTATAAATAATGGAGTCTCTAAATTGAAATTTTCTAAATTAATATTTACACCATGTTCAACAAAATATTTTACAATATTAAAATTTCCTATTCTACATAATAAAAAAAATGGAGTTTCAAAAACATTTTTCCCTTCATCGATATCAGCTCCATGTTCAATTAAATATTTTATCATATTTTCATCTTCCATTTTACATGCATTATATAAAGGTGTTTTACCATTAGTAATAACTTTGGTATTTATATCTGCACCAATTTCAATTAAATATCTTATTATTTCAATATTTTCATAACCAAATGCAATATTTAAAGGAGTTTTACCATCTTCTGTTTCTTGATTATTATATGCTCCATTTTCAATTAAAAATTTCACCATATTTATATCCCCCTTTTGACATGCAAGATGTAATGCGGTATAACCATTATTAAATTTTGCTTTTGTATTTATAATTGCTTTATTTTCCATTAAATATTTCATAATTTTTTTATTACCAAATTTAAAAGCTATAAATAATGGTGTTTCATTATCTTGATTTTCTTTATTAACGTTTGCCCCATTTTCAATTAAACATTTTATTATATTTAAATTTTCGTTTCGATTTCTACAAGCCATAAATAATGGGGTTTCCCCAATATTATTTTCTTTATTAACATCAGCACCATGTTTAATTAAATATTTTATAATTCCTTCATTTTCATTTATATTTTCAAAAGCTATAAATAATGGTATTTCATTATTTATAGATTCTTCATTTATATTTACTCCATTTTCCACCAAAAATTTTATAGCATTTTTATTACCATCTTTACAAGCTTTTATTAAGTATTCATTACTAGTAAGATGGTTATAATTAGGAATAAAATCATCATAATTATTATCTAATATAATTTTATATTTTTCAATTTTTTGATTTAAATCTGATAAGGTGATGAATATTTTATTTTTATAGAGAAAAAGTAAATTTAAAATAAATTTATTATCAAAAAATTTAAATTTATTAAAAATAACGTTTAAAAATTCAATTTTATTGTTTTTCATTAAATTTTTAATAAAATCTGAAGATAAAATTAAACTATTATTACAATTTTCTAAAATAAATTGTAATCTATTAGTAGTAAGTAAATTTTTTTTATACATCTTAAAAATCATATCATTTTTCTTTGAATCTTTTTGGATTAATAAACTATTTAATCCAAAGGTATCTTTATTATCAATATATTCTATAAAAGAATATACTTTGCTATGTCTATGAATATTCCAACTTCTTCTCATTATGAAATAGTTATTTATTTTTCTGTATTATCTATTTATTTTAATTGTTTTATAATTTTTTATTTTTTATTTTATTTTTTATATTATATTTTTTTATTTTTATTTAATTGGTTTATTATTTTATCTTTTTTTTTCTTGGTATAAATGCTTTACTTGGATAATAACTAATTTTTTTTTTTTTACAAATTTATTTTTTATTGTTTATTATAAAATTTATACTATATAATTTTATTTTAGTCATTTATTATATATATTATTTTAAATCAAAATATAGTTATATATATATTTATAAATATATATGTTCAAATATATGAAAGTTTATAAAAAAGATAATATATATCTATATTATAACAATTTAGTTTTTAATTTTTAGATTTTTGTTTTAATTTATAATTTTAATTATTAATTCTTTTTAAAAAGAATTTTTATTTTTATTTAATATTACAAATATGGGAATTTAACTGTGTAATTCTTTTTATTATTATTATTATTTTTTTTTTTTTTTTACTTTTTTTCAGTAAAAAATTTTTCAAAGAAAAAAAAATAAAGGAGAAAAGTAAAATTATATATACTAAAAATGAAAAGAATAAGAATATTCTGTATTTATGAGTCATTAAATGTTATTCTTATTGTATTCTCATTGTATTCTCATTGTATTTTTTATTAAATATAAATAAAAAATATAAAAAATACAATGAAAATATTACTTAAATAATAATGATAACAAAAAAGTTTAAATAATAATAAATAAAAAACCTGTAATATATTTATATTTATTATAGTAAATACATTTATTTTTTCTGTTACTGTCATGAAAAATAATATTTTTTGGTTGACATTAACATATATAATGGAATTTTGAGACAAAACTAAAAAAAATTTAAATATTAAAATATCTTTTTAATTTATTTGTACAAAAAAAAATATATTAAGTACAAAAAAAATATTTAGTACTAAAAGTTTTTTTATACTTGGCATTTATAATTTTTATAACAATATTAATAAATATTTAAAAAAAAAGCATAAAAAATAAATAAAAAAAAAAAAAACATAACGTATAAAAAATATAAAAAAAATATTTCATATGAATAAAATAAAATAAAATAAAATAAAAAAAAATAAAATAAAATAAATAGGTAAATAAAAAAACATAAAATAAAATAAATAAATCAATAAGGAAATAAAAAAAATGAAATTAATAAAAATGGTAATAATAAAGTACAAAAAATTACAATTTTTATTGTTATAAAATTTTTTAGTTACAGTAAATAATTATTAATAATGAGTAATAATTGTAATAATTGTAATTATAAAAAATTTTATTTTTTATATTATTTTTTAATTAATAATTGATCATCATTCATTTCAATTTTTTACTATTATTATTATGGATTATTTTTTTGTTATATATTTATTTATTGTTACAGAAGAATAAAAAAAGGTTTTTTCATTATTATTATTATTATTATTATTACTTATTCAATATTCCTTTTAGTATATATAATACATTATTAGAATTATATTTAGAAATAAATAGAATTATATTATATTATTATTTATTATTAGTTTTTAATTTCTTCACTTTTCTGTTAAAGAATATTTAAAAAGAAATATAATTATATAGTAAAATAAATCGATGTTATCTAAATTGACTATTATAATTATATTTTTTTAATATTATTTTTTTCTAATTAAAAAAAAAAGGGGGAAAAAAGGAGAAAAAAAAAAAAAACAGAAAACTTATTTATGAAAAACAAAAAAAAAAAAAAAAGATATAATCATATATTTAATCATTATATATTAATTATTAAATATTAATCATTATATTTCATATTACATATTAATTATTAATTATTATATACTTTGTGTTCTTTATTTGTATTTATACTTGTGTCACTTTATTATTAATTTGATTATTTATTTCTTTTTGTTTATTATTATTTTATATACATTTACATATATAAATTTAAAATAAAAAAATCTTTATAATAATACATTTTTATTATCATAAAATAAATTATTTTCTATTATTTTTTTATTATTAAAATAATTATATATAGCACACAATAAAAAAATATTTTATTGTTGTAAACTTATAAAATTTTTACGATATATAATATAAATTCATCATTTTTATTTTTTAAAAATGGATTTCCCCCTTTACTAATTAAAAATTTGACTACATTTTCATTGTCACATTCACATGATTTAAATAATGGAGTTTCTCTAAATCATTTATCTCTTATATTTATTTCAATACCACATTCAACTAAATATTTTACTATTTCTTCATTACTATTTTCGCATGGTATAAATAATGGCATTTCTTTGTACCAACTATTTTCTTGTTTAATGTAGGTATTATATTTAATTAAATATTTTATAATATTAAAATTCCATAGTCGATATGCAATAAATAATGGAGTTTCAAGTAAATTATTCATATAATTAATATCCACATATTATTCATATAATCAATATCTGCACTTTAATGATATAAAATATTTTATTAATTCTTCATTTTTCCATTTCACATGCATTAAAAAGTGGTATTTTACCATTAAATTTTATTTCTGTATTTAATTTGGCTTTTAATTTCATTAAATAATTAACTACAATTTTCTTTTTCATATTGATATGCAATATTTAATGGAGTTTCACCATTAATTCATTCATTTTTGCTCCCTTTTTAAAAAAATATATAATAGTTTTTTTCATTTCCTTTTTAACATGAATATATAAAGCGGTTTTACCATTAACTGTTATTTCAGTATTTTATTTGAATTATTTTCAATTAAAAATTTTTTAGTATTTTTATTTCTGCTTATAATGGTAATAAATAAAGGTATTTTATTATGTTTATATGTTTATTTTCTATATTAATCTCTGCTCAAAGTTCAATAAAATATTTGATAATATTAACGATATTTCCATTTTTATTTTTACATAAAGAAAACAAAGGTGTTTCCCATTTTTCATTTTTTATATTAATATAAGCACTGTGGTTAATTAAATACTTTATATTATATTTCCATTTCTCATAATAATAATATAAGCAAAGAATAAGAATGTTTAACCGTGTTTATTTTCTTTATTTATTTTTCAATCATTTTAAATTAATAATCTTATTGCTTTTATATTTCCAATTCGTCATATTTTATTTAAATATTCAATATTAGCATCAAAAGAACTTCTATTATTTTTATCATTATTATCATTTTTGTTATTATTTATTTTATAATATTCAATTTTTCTGTTATATTTCCATTATTGATAAAAGTTTTTTTTATTAAGAAGGGTTAGTTTATATATATTTAAATTAATTTTATTTTATTTTATTTATTTATTGTTAATTTATCAAACTTTAATAATAAAAGTTTTTAATCAAAAAATAAAATAAAAAAATTTTAAAAAAATTAATTTATTAATTTTTTTTTTTTTTGTTTCCCATTTTAACTTCAGGAATTTGAAATTTTTATATTCTTTACATGCATGCATTTTTTTTTGTAAAAAATTATAAACAAAATAATAATAATAATAAATAAAATTATTAATACAATTTTTTTTATTTTTTGCTAAATTGAAAGTATATAACGAATAATAAATAATAAAAAAAAGTTTTGTATTATATTGAATTAATTTATATCATCAAAAATTTTAAAATATATACTGAAAGAATAGAAAGATTATTATTAAATGTGCTAATTTTTTTAAAATATATATATATAAAAACAATGTTTACATTTTTTCTTTATTGTTTTTAATTTTTATTGTTCATTATCAAAACGTAAAGAAAAAATTAATATTTCAAATATTATAATTTGATATTGATAAAGATTTAAAATGATATTTTCTCTTAAAGATATAAATTGATTTTTTTATTTTTATTTTTATTTTTATTTTATTTTATTTTATTTTATTTTACTTTATTTTATATTTGTTTATAATGATATACTGTTTATATAATAATGAAAAAAATTATTAGATATATTTTATTATGATAATATATATTAATAATAAATGAAAATTATTATGTAAAATAATAAAGTTTTATTAATTATTTATATAGTCTTTTTTATAATACTGAAAATATGAAAAAGAAATTTTATAAATTATCTTTTATTATTTATTAATTTATTATTTTATAATAGTTTATTAGGTTTATTCTTTCATTTTATTTTTTAAAATTTTTTTTTCATTATAAATATTTTTATTTGAAAAAATTTGCTTTTTTTTTATTATTATTTTTTTCATAATAAAAAATTTAATATTTAAATAATCATATTAAAAAGATATATATATTTTCACTTAATAATAAGTATAAATTTAAAGGATAAATCAACATATTTATTTTAATTTTATTAATATCATTTTTCATTTAAAGTTGTTTCATTATCAGAATTTCTTCTATATATATATATTTATACTATTATTATTTTCAATTAAATATATTTTATCATATTTCTATCTTTTTTTAACATACAGTATATGTATAACTGAATTACGTTCTATTAATTTGTTATATCAAATCTTTAGTTTAAAAAAAAAAATACAATAAATATTTTACAAAAATTTTCATTTCTAATATTAAAATTTATTAAAATATTAAAATATTATATTTCATTGTTTATTAAATTTATTTATATCTATTTCTTTTTTTTAATATTAAATATCTTATCAATTTTATATTTCCATCCTTATTTTTATAAGTAATAAATATTGAAATTTTATCAGTGGTATTTATTTTATCAATAACTACTCCAAAATATATATGTATTGTAATTATTTTTAAAACAATTAATTATTACTTTAAATGTATATTAAACTAATTAAAAATATTTTTTTTCTTTAATATCAAAATAATTTAATTATATACATAATTAAATTATTTCTATTTCTTCAAATTTTCTATTGTAAATTATAATTTGAAGAAATAGAGATAGAAGATATTATTACTTATTTTTTCATTTATTCATTCATTTCTTCATTTTCATATATACATAAAAAAAAAAAGAATTTACCAATTTATCAATTATTATTAAAAAATATATTTACATAGTATAATTAATTTTATATCTATATATATATATGAATTTAAAAAATATTAGATTTATAACATTTCATTTTATCCAATTTTTTTTTTTTCTTTTTTTTTCATAATTTTATTATTATTATTTTTTTATATTAAAATAATTTTTTTTAATTTTTATTATATAATTTTATTTTATAATATTTATAAACTATTACCCAATTTGTTTATTTATTTTTATTTTTATTTTATTTTATTTTATTTTAATTGACTACCATAATTAACAAAACTTAAAATAAAATGAAAAAAATAAAAAAAAATTTTTTTTTCAAAAATAATAATTGAATTTAATTAATTTTTAATTAAATAATTATTTATCATATATTATCAATATAAATCAATATATGGTCAAAGGATGATAAATATAATTGTGTATAAAATGATAGGATAGCAGTAAAAACATAAAAATTAAAATTAATTAAAATATAAATTAGAAAAATACAAAATACGAAAAAAAAAATACTTAACAAGTATATAAATGAATGAATAATTAAAATATAAATAAATATTAAAATAAAAATAAATGAATATAAAATATAAAAATAATATATAAACTAACATTTTATTAGATAATATTTAATATTTATTAAAATTAATTAATAATTTATTTATTAAATAATTATTTATACATTTATTTATATTTATATTTTATTTATATTAATAATTATTTATTCATTGATATATTATTTTAGTTTAAATATTTGAAAATAAAATTTTAAAATTTTAATTTTTTTTTTTTAAAAAAAAAAAAAAAAAGCTATTATTAAGAGAAAAAAGAAAATAATAATAATATAAATATTGATTATTTAAATTTAATTATTATAAATAAAAATAAATTTCAAATAAGGATTTAAAATAAATATTAATAAAATAAATACCAATTACTAAAAAAAAAATAAAATATAAAATAAAATTAAAACATTAAAATAAAAATTATCAAAGATAATATCAAAATATAATTCATAACAACAAATATAAAAATGGATTCATTTATAATAGTAAATAAAAAGCCTTCTTCTATCAAGACTTCATATTTATTATTTAGTGTAAGTTTATTAAATAACTGAATATAAATAAAAAATATATATTTATTAATTTATTCATTTATAAATAATTACAATCAATAATATAAAATAAATATTTTTAATGATTGTACTGAATAAAATCAAATAACTTTTTTTTTAGTTATAATTCAATATAAATGATAATTTAATATTTTTTTTTCTAATTATACAAAGTAATATTAATTATAATTTTTTATTTTATATACTTATTTATTTTATTTTATTTTATAATATAGCTATTTTATATAATGTATATAGTTAATATATGGTTAGGTGGACTAATTGGACATAGACTTATAGTTGCTATTATATACATTATATATGTAACAGCACGTTTTATAATACAGAATTATATTATATATACTGTAAGTTTTTATATTATTTATTTTATTTGTTCTTTTATTATTTCTTTTTTTTTTTTTTAAAAAAAAAAAATTATTACATTTATATTTAATCTCATTATATTATAAATATAATAAAATAATAATTATAATTGTTATTTTACTATGTAATAAGAAAGAAATTATTGTATAAACATCTTATAAATAATTTATAATAATCAATCATTTCTTTTTCTTTTTTTTTTTTTCTATAATTCATAACTAATTATATTTTTAAATTATTATTATATATAATCTTTCGTATATTACAATATAATGAAATGAAATAAAATAAAAACAATGATAATAGAGCAAGAAAAATCAACAAATTTTTAGATCTTTACAAAATTCCAATAAAATCTACAAAACTTTTAATTTTATTCAATATATTCTTGCAATTGCTGGAATAATAATAGAAATAATAGTATTATTCCGTTCTAAAAATCAAACAATGATTGAACAGTGTAAAATTAATTGTGTAAATTTCAGTGATGATATAACAAAAACTATTAGATTTTCAGCAATTAGTATGATACTCGGTTATGGGGTATTAGCACTTGTTATGGTAAATATTAATAAATAAAAAAAATTAAAATATATATATATATATCATGATAATATATAAATAATTATTTAATTTTTATTAATTTATAATTTATAATAAATATTATATATATTAATATGTTATATTTTTTTTTTATTATTATACTTTATATATATATATAATATAAAAAATTAAATAAAAAAATTTAAATAAAAAAATAAAAAAAAAAAAAAGAGTAATTTTGAAGTAATGATAGATGATATGAGAAAAGCTTATGAAAAAGAAAGTTTATATAGTCATTCCTATAGAAACTTATATAAAGATCTTGAAAAAGCTACTACTAGTTAAAAAAAAAATAATAATAATCATAATAATAAAAATTAAAATATTTAAAACAATAAATCCATTATTATAAAATGAAAAAAAAAAGAATAAACAATTTAGTAGAAAAGCAAATAAAGTGTTTAAAAAAAATATAATATCATTAGAAAAAAAAAAAAACAATATATGTATATATTTAATATATAATTTAGAATGTCATTATTAAATAATATATAAACAGAATTATATTATTTTTTATTATATATATTGATGCAATATATATCTATAAAATTTTTAATAATACTAATAAATTATATTATTATTTATAAATTATTCAAAAATAAATAAATAAGTAATAATGATAATAATATAAATGATTTATTTATATAAATATAAATATAAATATTATTGTTTTATAATCAAGGAAAAAAAAAAAAAAAGGAATAGTTTTTATATATCATTATCATAATCATTTCTACGATAAAAAATAATATATATAATTAAACTATATTTTAAGTTTAACAATATATTAAAAGTTTTTTTTTTTTTTCTTTTTTTTATTACACTATTATAATTTCTTTTTCTTTTAATTTTAAATAGATATTATTCATTATTTTTGTAAATACTTTCAAACTTTGTAAAAAGAAAAAAAATACTCTATATATAATAATATAAAAATAACAATATATATATCAAGAAAAAATAAAAAATAGTATGTTTAAAATATAAAATATCAATGAAAATACAAAAAAAAAAAAATTGTAAAAAAAATAATATAATGAAAATAAAATAAATATATAAATAAATAAATAAATAAATAAATAAATAAATAAATAAATAAATAAATAAATAAATAAATAAAGAATTAAAGTTAAAAACTAAAACTATTAAAAGCGTAAAATGTAAAATATTGTTATACTAACATATAAATCTACATCTTAATTAAATTGGTATAATGTATTATCATCTTCATCTTATATATACCAACTTATTAATTCTTTTTTAATAAGTTGGAATATAAAAGATGAAGATGATAATACATTATACCAATTTGACATATAATATTTTTTAATATATTGAATATTTCATTATTTAGTCTTTTTTTTTTTTTTTTTTTTTTTTTTTTTTTTTTTTTTTTTTTTTTTAATATTTACCATATTTGGAAGTAATAACGGTATTTTTATTAGTAATAAATAAAAACGGAACTTTAATTATAAAAAAATATTCAATACATAATCTATTTTATTCCACATACATACATACATACATGCATCATATTTTTATTGTCCACTCTATTATTATTTATGAAAAAAATAACTATAACGTGATAATATTAAAAAAGTATAATAAATTAAAAAAAAAATAGTAAACTATAATTGATTTATATTTATATTTATGTATATATAAATATTTATTTATTTATTTTATATTATTTTTTATTTTATATTTTAAAATTTTATTAAATTAAGATATTTGATATTTATATATATTATTATAAAAATAAAAGAAAAGAAAGAAAAAAAAAAAAAGATTAAATTATATAATATAAATTTATAAATTTATATATATGTATCTTGAAATAATAAAAGATAAAAAAAAAAGAATTGAAATAATAAATTGTGTATTATAAAAAACAATTAGTGAATATAAATAAGTTAAGGTGAAATAAAAGTGAAATAAAAAAATTGGAAAAAAAAAATGTTCTATTTTTCTATTATTGTATATGAAAATGTTCTATTATATATTTAATTAGTGTAAAATTATGTGTATATATTAAAAAAAGTCATTGATTAATAATAATTAAAATTTATATATATATAATATAATATAATTATAAAAAAAAGAAAAAAAAAAAAGAAAAAAAAGAAAACTTTAATAGTTAATAACATCAATTAATTAATAATAAAGTTTTGCAATAATAATAATAATAAATAATAATAATTAATAATTAATGTTATTATATACATAAAAAAAATTTTTTTTTATATTTGAAACTATTAATTATGTTGTCATTATTATAGAAATATTGTCAAAAATTATTTATTTTTCATTGTACTTTTTCTTTTATTTAACTTTTTTAGATTTTTCTTTTTTTTCTTTATTCAATAAAGTTGACGTACAAATTGTGTGCCATAAAAAAAAAAAAAAAAAAAAAAAAAAAAAAAAAAAAAAACTTTTTTTTTCTTTTTTTTTTTTTTTTTTTTTTTTTATATATAATCTTCTTTTTTTTCATATATATATATGATTTTTTACATTTATTATATTTATTATTTATTATTATTATTTATTATTTATTATTATTATTATTATTTTATTTATTTATTATTAATTATTGCTTATTGATAATATTAACAATTAATACTTTTTTTCAATATTTTTTTTTATCATTCAAAACTTATATATATAAATATAAATATCATAACTTTTATATATTATAAGATGAATTAATTTTTAAATAATAAATATATAATTAATTATTTAATTAATATATACTTATTATAATTACTAATATTTTTTTTTCTCTTTTTTTTTTTTTTTTTTTTTTTTTGAGAAATATTTTATATATTTACTTTGATTTTTATGTAAATAACTATTTAAACTAAAAAAAAAAAAAAAAATAATTAAAATAATTAAAATAATAATATATAAAATTTTATATAAGATTTATATAAGATTTTTGATGTATATACATGAATCTTTATATAAAAAATATATATATATATACTTACTTTACTTACTTTTTTACTTATAAAATATTAATAATATTATTATCTTTTTTTAATTTTTTTTCTTTTTTTTTAAAAAAAAATAAAATTAAAAAAAAAAAAGATGGATTAAAAATATTATTAATTTTTATAATTATTAGTTTTTTATTTTTATTTTTTAAAATTTTAATTTTTTTTTTTTTTAATGATTTTGTTTGTTAATACTAATATATCAAATATTAATATTTATATTTATAAGAAAAACGTAACGTAACGGGTTTTCATATTTATATATATATAAAATATAAAAAAAAAAGACATCTTTTTTTTTTTTCACTTATAAAAAAAATGCTTGTTTTTTTTTTTTTTAATAAAATAGAACAATTTTTTTATACTAAATTACAAAAAAAAAATAATCAATATTTTTTTTAAAAAAGAAAATAATAAAAAAGGGAGTTTAATAAAAAAAAATTAATTTTTTTTCTTTTTTTTTTTTATATGTACTAATAGAAAACTGCTTTATCAAAATTTTAAAGAAAAAATTAATGAAGATCAGAAAAAAAAATTATATAATTTTTTTTTCATAAAATATAAAAATAATAATATTAATAATAATACTATTATTATTAATAAAAATATATAAAATATATATATATATATAAAATAATATTTTTTTTTTCTTTTATAATGGAATATTAATATTTTCTATAAAATATAAAGTATGATTTTCATTATTATATATATATATATTTATAAATAATGAATATCATAATATTATTGTTATAATATTGCCATCAAATATTATATATATATTTTATATATATATATATTTTATATTTTATATATTATTATAATTTCATAGGTTATTGTTATTGTTATTTTGTTAATATGAATGTAAATATTGTATTGTTGTTAAAATATTGTTATCAAAAATAGGTTATTTTTTTAATTATTATTATGAACTTCTTTAGCTAATTTATAAATTCTTGAAGCACTTAATTCTAATTCTTCCATACTTAATTTTTTATTTTTAAGATTATCTAAAATATTATTATAATCATCTTTAGAACCTGGCATATATATATCTCCTGTAGCTTTAACAACACCTGTTGCTGATGGATTGGCATATTTAGCTACTTGTCCTGTAAACATAGAAGCTACAATCCAATCTGTCATAACTATACCATCAAAATCAAATTCATTTCTTAAAATATCTAAAGTAAGTTCTTTACTTTCACTGGTATGAACACCATTAATTAAATTATAAGATGTCATAACAGCTTTTGGTTGAGAACGTTTTAAACAATATTCAAAACCTTTTAAATAAATTTCTCTTAAAGCTCTTTCAGATACATTACTACTACTACCATAACGATTATATTCTTGATTATTAGCAGCAAAATGTTTAATAGTAACATAAGCATTTTTATGTTTTTGTACACCATTAGTTACAGCAGCAGCAAATATACCACTAATAAATGGATCTTCAGAATAATATTCATAATTTCTACCACATAATACATTTCTATGAATATTTAAAGCTGGAGCTAACCATAAATGTACATTAAAGATACCCATTTCTGTACCAACAATATCACCACAAATTTCAGCAAATTCTTTATTCCAAGTTTGAGCAATAGCTGTACCAATTGGAATAGCTGTAGTATATTGATGTTTAATTTCAGCATTCTTTGGTGGTTTTGGATTAAATAAACTAAATACCCATTGAATAACACCTGGAAGCATTTGTTGCATGGATATTGGAATACTACCTTGAGTAGAATGATTACCATCTCTATCGGTATAATAATCACTAGCTAATCTTAATCCAGCTGGACCATCAGCCATAATTACTGGTGATAAACCAGCTACAGTAGCTGTTTCACCAGCAGCACCAGCAACAGTAGTAGAAGCACTACCGATAACACTAGCAAGACCACCAGATGGATTAAAAGCACCAATAACTAAATGAGCTTTATCTTCTTTAGATAATTGTTTGACTTCTTCTGGTATTTCAAATACTTTATCATAAGTAATTGTTTCCTTTTCAATACAATTTGGATCAAGAGTAAATCTTGGTAAATTACTATTAGTTAAATCTTCTTCTCCTTCTCCTGGATGAACTAAATTACTATCAATTTTAACATCTTCAAATCCTGGTTCATCTAATTTATTATGAACTTGTTTTACAACAATTCTTGATTCAATATTAATAATGGCACAAGGTTCAGTATTTCTACTAGAATTACCTAAACGTACAATATAATCACCTTTATCTAAAATATAAGTAGCATTTCTAGCATAATAACTTGTAAAATCAGATAATTTGAAATTTAAAGTAATAGAATCTGTTTCACTTGGTGCTAATTCTTTAGATTTTTCAAAACCAACTAAAACTTGATAAGGTTCATCTAATTCTGTATTTGGTTTTGATAAATATAATTCTAAAATTTCTTTTCCTTTAAAATTACCAATATTTTGTACAGAAGCTTGAACGGTAACTTCATCATTAACTAAATTAACAGATTGTACATTATAATTAAAATCAGTATAACCTAAACCATAACCGAATGGGAACATAACTTCCATATTAGCAGTATCGAAATAACGATAACCAACATAAATACCTTCCTTATAATTAGTATCAGAAGAATCACCAAAATTACCAATAGTTGGATAATCACTACTTTTAGTCCAAGTCGTTGTAAGTTTACCAGAAGGATATTTTTTACCACTAATAACATCAACTAAAGCTTTAGAAGTATTAACACCTAATTGAGATAAAACTAAAATATTTTCAACTTCTTCTAAACCTGAAAGATCAACTGGACCACCAGTATTTAAAACAAGCATAAATTTTTTATAACCTCTAGCTAAACTTAAAATAATATTTTTTTCTGTATCGGTTAATAAGAAATCACCTTTAACAAAAGTTCTATCAGAACCTTCACCAGAAACTCTTGATAAAACATAAATAGCAACATCACCAGTACTATCAATATTTATTTTATATTCTGGTTCATTCATAATAGCACCAATACTATTCATAATACCAGTAATAGGATTTTTTAAAATTTCTACTAAAATATGATTTTTAAATTTTTTTAAAGCTTTTTCATATTCTTTATCATAATTATCTAAATATTTTTTTGTTAAAATTTCATATCCTTCTTTAGTAAAAGCTTCTTCAATAGTTTCAAAATATCTTGAATTTACTTCACCTGATCCTGTACCACCTTTAATAGTTTTTCTTACACCATTACCATATAAAGCAATACTTTTTTCACCATTAAGAGGGAAATCACCATTTTTTCTTAATAATACCATACATTCTGGTAAATATTCATCTAAAATATTAACATGTTTTGTTTCATAGTCATCATCAATTTGACTTCTGACCATGGTAACAAATACGAAAAGTATAAAAATACTTAAAAAACTTCTCATTTGGTTATATTATTACTATTATTATTACTATTAATATTATTAAAAATATTAATTATTTATTTATTATTTATTCTCTCTTTTTTTAGTTCTTTCCAATAATATATTGATTAATTAATTTTCCTTTTTTCTTTTTTCTTTTTAACTTTTTAATAACTATTATTATTATTAATTTATTTATTTATTTTACTTATTCTACTTTATTCATTTATTCCTTTTGTTTATTTATTTTTTTTTATTATTTACTATTTTTTTTTAAAAAAAAATAAAATAAAAAAATAATAATAACATAAAAATAAATATTATTTCTATTTATTTTTTATATTTTTTTTATTATTTTTTTTCTGGAATACTTTTTTTCTTTTTTTATTATTATTTTTTTTTTTACAGATTTAATAATATATCTTATTTTTTTTTTGAAGAGATTTTTCTTTTATATTTATACTTTTACGGTTTATTTTTTATTTTTAATTTCCATTTGTTATATTTCATTTATTTTTTTTAATTAAAAAAATTTAAATTATTAAAAATAAATATAAATACAAAAAAAAATATAATAAATATTGATAGTATATAAAATTTTTTTTTTTTTATTAAATTAATTATAAAAAAGAAAAAACTATATAATAAATAAATAAATAAATGATATTAAATAAATAATATTATTATATAAAATTAAATGAATGAATAAAAATAAATAAATAATATTGTTAATAAATTTTTTTTAAAAAAAATAGAATTTGTGATTTTATAATTGAATAATATATTATAATATAAATAAATGAATAAAATATTATAATAAAATATATAATAAAATATAATTAAATAATATATTATAATATATTTTATGATTAGTATTATCGGTTGAGCCTTTTGTTTATTTTTTTTTAATATTAAATAAAATTTAAATAGTATTTAAAAAAAAAAATCATTTCATAAATAAAAATTTTATTTAATATTATAATATATTATTATTATAGGATTTACTATTATTTCTTTTATATTCATAATTAATGGTGATATATCATCTATCAATATATTATTAATATATTATATAATAATTATTTAATAATAATTTTAATTTAACGGTTAATTAATACTTTTATTGTCATAATGAGCATGAGAAAAGATGATTGGCTAATGATATATACACATTGTTACACGATAAAAAATTCAATTATCTACTTTAAAAATTTTACCCAAAAATTTTATATAAAAAAATTTAATCAATTAACTTAAAAAAAACCACATAAAATAAACTGTAATATATTTAATTATATATAATTACATATATAAACTTTTTATTTAATTTAAATATAAAAATATTATATAATAAGATTTTTTTAAATATTAAAGCCTTCATTTTTTTTTTTAATTTATTCATTTATTCATTTATTCATTTATTCATGGATTTATTTAAAATTTATATATAAAAAAATTAATAAAAATAGTTTATTTATTTAATTATTTATTTATTTTATATTTATTTATATATTTATTTATTTTTTATATAGATTGTTTTTTTTTTTAATAAAATTTTCCACACCAGTTGCATCATTTTTTTTAATTAAACTTTAAAAATATATTCCATTGTTAACTAAAAAAAAATAACAAAAATAACAAAAAATAACAAAATATACAAAATAGGAAATTATATAAAATAAATAAAATATAATAAATAACCAAAAAATAAATTTATTATAATAATTAAAATAATTAATACAACTATATAATGAATAAATAATATTTATTAATAATAAAAATAATAAAAGGATATAGATTTACATTTTTTAATTCCTATTTTTTTTTCCTTTTCCAATTTTTTATTATTTTTTTTTTAATAAAAATCCTTTCCTAAAATAATTTACTTATAATAATAATAATAATAATAGTATTATTATTAAATATTAATATTTTTTTTTGTTTATTTAATGATCATAAAAATTTTCCTATATATTAAAAAATGTGTTACACAGTTATCATTTGCTCTTTGACTTATTTTATCACTATTTTCTTAGCATTTATTAAATGCTAAAAATAATAATAAGAATTTAATTTTTTTTTTCTTTTAATTAAATTATCCTTAAAAAAAAAAGTGATTTATTTATTTAACTATTATTTATTTATTTATTTATTTATTTATTTTGATTGACATTAATTTAAATGCATTTTAATTAAATTTTATTTATATTTATAATATATTTATTATATATATTTATATATATTATATTTTATATATAGTATATATATAATATATATATTTTTTAAAAATAAAAATTTTTAATTAATTAATTATTTATTTAATAATTTATTTATTCATTCATTTATATTTATTAATTAAATGTATCACTTTTAATATTTAAGATTTAATAATTTCAATTTTTCTTCTTTCTATCCTCAATATTATGTAATAAGGTTTAAAATAAAATAGAAAAAGTTCTATTTAATAAATTTATTAATTAAACACAATTTTTTGTTAACTTTTTTTTTTATAATAGATTCTTCTAATCAGTAACTAAAAATTGTAATAATAATAATAATAATAATTATAACTATAATAAACTTTTTTTTTATTTTACTATTAATAATATACTAATTATTTTTTTACTTTTTACTTTATTTACTAAATATTAATTATATTATATATAAAAAAAGTATTTATTATTATTATTATTATATTTTATAAATGATTATGATTTTTTTATTCCTTTTATAAATGATTATAACAATTTTTATTTTTATTTTCTCCTTTTATTTATTCTTATATCAATAAATAAAATAAGATTTTTAACTAAGAAAAAAAAAAAAAAAAAAGTTATTAATAATCATAAATCTCATAAATCTCCTTCCATCCTTGGATAAATGTATAACACATGATAATTATTATTCATGAATATTAAAAAAAAAAAAAAAAGAAGAAAATAATAAATATTAAATTAAAATAAATTAAAAGAAAAGAAAGAAAAAGACATTAATTAAAGTTGATAATATTAACTTAAGAGATATATTAATATTATTTTTTTAATATATCTCTTTCTTTCTTTTTTTCATTTATTTTTTTTACAATTCTTTACTAATTCATTTGATTCATTTGATTCATTAATATTAATTAATTATAATAATAATAATACTTTTTTTTTCTTATTATTATTATTATTTCTTTTTATTTTCTCCATTTATTTATTTTTATATATTAATTAATTTAAACTAAAAATAAATGAAAAAAAAATAAAAAAAATAAAATAAAATAGTAATTAACAAATTTTAAATCTCCTTCTATCCTTGATAAAATTGAATAAATATTTATTAACACATGATTTATTTTATCTATATTTAAATTTTCATTTTCTTTAAAAAAAAAATAAAAAAAGTCAACAATTAATTTTAAATTAAATTAAATTTAAAAAAAAAAAAAAAACAATAATAATAAATTAAAAAAAAATAAATGATACTAATATTAATAAACTTAATAATATAAAAGTTATATTCATATTTTATATTTTTTTAATTTTATTTTATTTTATGATTTTTTAGTGTAAATCATAATTACAGTTATAATATTAAGTATTACAATTATATATAATATTAAATATATATGTATATACATTGTTTTTTTTTTCTTTTATTTTTCTTTTTTAATATTCCTGATAAATTACAACAATAGTTATAATATTCATGATATAAAAAAAAATAGGATAAAATAATAAATAATAAATAATAAATATATATATAAAAAAAAAACTGATAATAAAATTTGTCATTATTTTTTTTTTTACTTTCACATCATTTTTTTTTTTTTTTTTTATTTTTAATTTATACACGGAAAAAAAATTTTTTTTTTATTATTCACTAATATTAAATAACCTTATTAAATATAAAATTATGAAGAAGACAAAAAAAAATTATTTATAATTAATATTTTTTTTTTCCTTTAAAAATTTTTCAATGAAAATATCTAAATATTTCTATTAATTCGTTATACTATTTAATATAAATATAAAAAAAGTAAGAACAAAAAAAAACAACCATTTTAATTAAGGAACTTTGAAATGGTTTTTTTTTAAATTTTTTAATTTTATTTTACTTTTTTAAGTAAAAAAATATATATCACTTTTTTTAACTTAAAGGGAAAAAAAATGTTTTTTTTTTTTTTTTTAAAAAAAAATTTTCCTTGTGTAAATAATTATAAGGAAAAAAAAAAAGCCTAGGAATATATTAATTTTTTTATGGAGAATTTTTTTTTAAATAAGGGGCTATTTTTTTTTTAATAAAAAATAATAAATATTATAATTATTATAGTTATTATTTTTTTATATTAATATTTATATATAATAATAATAATAATAATAATAAATATTTAATATATATTATTTTCTAATGTTTTTTTTTATGATGATTTATTATTATTCTTACTATTATTAACATATTTTATATTAATATTATTATTGTTATTTATTGAATATTTTTTTATTATATCATGTTATTATTATTATTTGAATAATAGTAAAAATATGAAAAATGATATTTAACAATAATAATATTAAATAACAATATTATTATTATAAAAGAATAATAATAGTAATATATTTATATTAATAATAAAAAAAAAGGTCATTAATTAGAATAATAGTTATAATTAAATATTTTGTTTATAGATATTATTTATTATTAAAAATTAATTTCTTATAATAACCAAAAAAAAAATAAAAAAATAAAAAAAGAAAAACAATAATTAATTTTTTTTAATGAGAATGACTATATTTTTCCTTATTTATTGTTTTTTATTATATATATAATTATCCTTTAATAGGATTATTAAATTGTTTTTTTTTTATTCTCCTTTACATAATAAAATAAATTATTTATTATTTTTATAATTTGTTTTTTTTTTAAAAAAAAATATTTTAAATTATATACATAATCCTTTTTTTTATCGTATAGGTTATATGTATATTTATTTTTTAGTTAAAGAAAAATAATAATTAATAGCTAATGATGAATTATTATTCCCTTAAAAAATGTTATTATTCTACTCTTAAATTGGTATTAATATTTAAAATTATTTATATATCTTATCATAATAAAATATTATTATTATTATTGTGCCTAAAATTTAATTTATCATTATAAAATGATTTATATATCATCACATTGTATAACTATATAATAAAAATTAATATAAATATAATATATAAATAAATGAATAAATGAATGTATAAATAAATGAATAAATAAATAATATAAATAAATAAATGAATAAATAAATTATTAAATAAATATATTAATTTTTTTTTTTATTTGAAAATAAAAATTAATATAATTTAATTTAAATTTATATTAAACATGTGTATCATACTATTTTTTCGGAAAAATAATATAATATTTAATAGTGAAATGTATCACACAATAATTTACCTCATGATGAAAAGGATTAACTCCTAAATAGTACGATATTATAATTTAATGATAATAATTAATAATTAATAATAATAATAATAATAATATTAAGTAAAATATTTATAAAAAATGTATTTTTTAATAATAATAATAATAATAATAACAGTTAATAATAATAAATTAAATATTATAAAAATAAGTATTTTTTAACAATAATAAGAATAAGTAAAATAATTATAAAAAAATGTATTTTTTAATAATAATAATTTTTCAATAATAATAAGAATAATTTTATAATAATTTATTATAAATTTTACTTATTTATATAGATAAGAAAAAGGAAAAAGAAATATTAATATATAATGCTAATTAGTAATCATTATAAAAAATAATTTTAAAATTTTAATTTATATATATATATATATATATATTTGCAATTAAGTTAATGAATAATAAAAAAAACTATTTTTTTTTTCTTTGAGTAATCTTATTACATTTAATTCAAATAATAAATAAACATATAAAAAAAGGTTAAATAAATATATTAATAAAAAAAATAATTTCAATAGATACATAATTATTAATTTTTTTTATAATTAGTAATATTATATTTTTTAATTTTTATAAACTTTTAGTTTTTTTTTTTTTTTTTTTTTTTAATGAAATATATAAATATTTATTTTTTAATTATATATATAAATTTCAAATCAATAATATTTACTTATATAGTTTTAGGTGAATATAAAGAACAATTATGTTTTTTTAATAAAAAATAAATTATTACATTTATATTTATATATATATAATTATTAAATTTCAATAAATTTTTATTTATTAACGAAAGTTAAAAAAAAAACGTTTTAATATTTATTTCTTCAACTGTTCCTTTTTAAGATTTATTTTCTGTTTCTTTTTTTTTTTTTGATATATTGAAACAAGTTTTTTTTTATTTTATCTTTTAATTAATTTTCTTAATAATAATTATCATTTTTATTATATATATATATATATAGAATATATTATCAAAATTATTGTCAAATAGTAATTAAAAAATGGATTTCAGAGACTAAGTTAATCAGTTTTTTTTTTTAATATTCTAAATATTCTAAAGACAAGTTCGATTGAAATAATAGTAATCATAATATTAAAAAAAAAACATTTTAAGTAATTTTCAATCTATTACAGTATTATTGTTATTTATTAGCTAATAAAGAATATTATTATTTATTAGCTAATTATTACATTTGTATAAAATGCATATTTATATATATATATGATTTAAGTAAAAACAAATATAATTATAGTATATAAAAAAAAATATTTAAAATCGTTTGTAAAATGATATATATAATTATTTATAAAATGCCTTTTATTGCTCTCAAAAAAGATTACTTAGAAAAAAAGAAATATTGGAATATTATTTATTCATTTATTTACTTATTAATTATTTATTAAATAAAGAAATAAAGATGAAAAATCCTGTTTATATATAAAACTTGTTTATATATAAATATTAAAAGATATATATAATATCGTAAATAAATGATATATATACAGATACAATATATATATTTTAAATTTAAATTTATAACAGTTAAATTATTGTTTAAAATATATTTTCTCAAAAAAAAATAAAAAAAATATTGAATTTATATCATAAATATATCTTTTATCTTTTTTTTTACCTAAATGTTAAGGAATTATTTATATATTTATATATATATTTAAATATTAATTTATTTATTTATTTATTTATTTATAAATTTATTTATTTATTTTTTATAAAATTATTTATTTATTTATTTATTTATTTATTTATTTAAATATTTATTTATTTATTTATTTATAAATTTATTTAAATATTTATTTATTTATTTATAAATTTATTTATTTATTTAAATATTTATTTATTTATTTAAATATTTATTTATTTATTTAAATATTTATTTATTTATTTAAATATTTATTTATTTATTTAAATATTTATTTATTTATTTAAATATTTATTTATAAATTTATTTATTTATTTATTTAAATATTTATTTATTTATTTATATATTTATTTATTTATTTAAATATTTATTTATTTATAAATTTATTTATTTATATATTTAAAGTGAATATATTTATTTACTAGTATTCTTCTATTTTTCTTACCATTTTCGGCTTCTACGCCTTTAATATATTCATATATTTTCCATTTGTACTTAAAAACCCTTAACGCTATTTTAAAATCTTAATAATGTAAGGTGCAGTTCTCTTTTATATGAATAGACGGTTTAGTAATCACTATTCATTTGTGGGGACTTGTAAATTGGACCTGTTATTTAAGTTTTATTCAATATACTAATATTATTTCATAAATACAAAAAAAAAAAAAAAAAAAGAAAAAGAAAATAAAAATCTTCAAATATTCTCTCTCTTTTTTGACTCAAAATCTCTATGATTATAATAATCCTAAAGTTAATACTTTAGGAAAAAGTATCGAATCTCAAACCAAGTGTCAAATTGAGTATTTTCCATGATTTTCAGCTAATTCAGGATAGAAACTGGTTGACTTTTCTTTTTTTTCTTTTCTTTTTTTTTTAATATGATATTCTCTTATATATTCATTATTTCATAATCCATAATTATTCTTTATAAATTTATATATTAGATGAAATTTAATTATATTAATATTTATTAATATCTTAAAATATAATTATTTTATTTATATCTTTACTTAAAATTATTATTATATTATCGATATTTTATTAATATCTTATAATAAATTCATATAAATACAATATTTTATAATAAATATTTTTATAATAAATAATCTTTTTTAATAATATCAATGTTAAATAACTATTTTTATCAATATATATTTATATTATAACATTAATGTATCTTATTAAAATAAATTCAATATCTTTATTATTAATTTAAATAGGTCTTTTTAATATTTTATAATAAATTTTATATATACAATAAATAAAATTTTAAAATAAATATTTTATAATGAATTTTTTTTAAATACAATATTTTATAATAACTATTTTAATAATAAGTATTCTTATAATAAATAATCTTATAATAATATCAATGTTAAATAACTATTTTTATCAATACATATTTCTATTATAACATTAATATATCTTATGAAAATAAATTCAATATCTTTATTATTAATTTAAATAGATCTTTTTAATATTTTATAATAAATTTTATTTAAACAATAAATAATATTTTAAAATAAATATTTTATTAATATTTTATAACAATTATTTTAACAATATCTAATATCTAATATATTTTATAATACTTTTTATATAAATATCTTTGTAATATTCTTATAACAATAATTATTATGTATCTATTAATATTTTACTTTATAAATAAAAAATTTTAAATACAAAATACAATTATCCATCTTTATAATAAATATTTATTAATAACTTATAAATATATAAATAATTTAATTATTAATATTCAAATCTTATAATAAAACATGTATTCATTCTTTTTCTCTTTTTTTCTTTTTTTTTCATTTATTCTTTCCTTTCATTTTAAAAATCCAGGAATAAATAAATACAGAAATAATTATTATTTTGTATAATAATATTATTTAAATAAAAAGTAAAATAATAAAAAAATTAAATTATAATTATAATATAAATAAAATAATTATAAAAAAAATGAATTTGTAAAATACAGGAAGTTAAATTGTATTTCTGTATAAAATAAAAAGTAATAATAATAATTACTTCTTTTAAATTTTATTTAAAAAAAAAAAAAAACACTAATTAGATTAAATAAATAAAAAAATATTTAATAATTAGAATAGAAAACATTAATAAATAACAATAATAATTAATTATAAAATAAATCTTTAAAAATAAATATTATAATATTTTAGAATAGTGAATTATATAAATATAAAATAAATAATAAATTAATAAATTAATAAATAAATAAATAATAAATTAATAAATAAATAAATTAATAAATAAATAAATAAAAATAAATAAATAAATAATAAATTAATTAATAAATAAATAAATAAATAATAAATTAATAAATTAATAAATAATAAATAAATAAATAAATAAATAAATAATAAATAAATAAATAAATAAAAATAAATAAATAAATAATAAATTAATTAATAAATAAATAAATAAATAATAAATTAATAAATTAATAAATAATAAATAAATAAATAAATAAATAAATAATAAATAAATAAATAAATAAATAATAAATAAATAAATAAATAAATAAATAAATAATTATTAGATTAAATCCCTGTCATAATTATTTTTAATATTGAATTATAAAAAACTTATAATTTAAGAATATACTGTTCTTTCTTCATTATTATTATTATTATTATCATTATTATATTTTTTTTTGAAACATATATAATAATATTATATATTTTAATATTTATATATTTATATTATATATATTTATATATAATATTATATTTATTTATATGCTTATTTTATTTAATCTCTCCAATGATCGTCCATAATTTTTATAATTTTTGAACACTAATAAATGAAATCAATAATCTTTTTTTTTTTTTTTTATCATTCTAAATTTCTTTTTCCAGTTTTAGATTATTCCTATTTTCTTAAATTTTTTTTAGATAATCTTCCTTTTACAGAAAATTATTCAGAGATAACACTAATTTTTAATTCAAATAATAATAATATTTTTTAGTTTTGTTGAAAACAATATTAATAATTTTTTTTACTTTAATATTATAATATAAAAAATTTAGTAATAATAATAATATAAAAATAAATGAAGAGAAATCGATTCAATAAGTTTAATAAGAAAGATTTCTCCTTATTATCTTGATTTATTTTTTTAAATAATAATAATTTCCATATAATTTTTTTTACTATTAATCTTATTTGTATATTATGAATTTCATATATAAAGATAAGATTATTTATTTATTTTTTTTTTTAAAAAAAAAGATATCCCATTCCTGAATTAATTAATTTTTTATTTTATTTAGTTTTTTAGTTTTTATTTTTGTTTGGTTTTAGTTTTTTTTTTAAAAAAAATTAGAATAATTTCGATAATTTCAATAATTTCGATGCTTCGAATCAAAAATATTTTTTTTATTGTTAATAAAATTTTTTAAACTTTTAAGTTTCCTGTTTGTTATTTTTTTTTTAAAGTTTTGATACGGATTGATCTAGAATATCTTTTATTTTTTTTTTTTTTTTTTTTTTTTTTTTTTGTACCATAATAAAAATGTACTTCCTTTTTCCCATGCTTTGTGTTAAAAAAAAAATTTTTTTATTTGTATTCAATCTAAATAAAGAAAAAATTTTCATTTCATTTTATTTAATAAAAAAAAAAACATAATAAAAATATCAGGATTTATTTTTTTATTCTATTATTAAAATCATCGTTTAGATGATAACGAATATCTATATTTATGAATTATATTATATATATATATTTTAATAACTAATAAGAGAAAAAATATAATTTTCTTTTGTTAAAAAAAAAAAAAAGAAAAAAATTTATAAAATATATATTGAAATTAGAATATTTATTATAAGAATATTTTATATTAAATAAAAAAAAAAGGAAAATAATTAGTATATTTTTTTTTTTAGTAAGAATTATAAAATGTTATTTTATAATTCTTTTTTTTTATTTAATAATAATAATAATAATAATAATATCTATATATTATTGTAAGCAAAATACATTTTTATTTTCTTAATACATTTTTTCATTCTTCTTCAAATCAATTAATCCTTGTTATTATATATATCTTTTTTTCCTTAGTAGAAAAAAATTGAACTTTTATTTTAACATGAAAATAAAATTATAATTAATAATAATAATAAAAAAAACAAATTTCTTAAATAGATTAATTTAACTATTATTTTTATTATTATATAAAAATAAAATTGATTAATTGAGATCTATATTATTAAATTTAAATTTATATCTATTATCGATTTTATAATATATCAATAATTAATTAATAATGAAAATTATTATTATATAAAATAAAATAAAATAAAACTAAATGTAATTCAAAATTCTTAAAACAAAAATTTATATCGATTATTTATTATTTATTTTTAATTTTCTTTTTTAAATGCATAAACTGTAACAGTTTATTGGAAATACTGATTTAATATTTTTTAGTATTATTAATTAAATATATATTAAATATATTATATATATTTATAGATTATATATATTTTACAGATATTATATATTAATAAACATTATTATCATATAACCTTTTATTTTTATATATATATATTTTAAAAACAAAAATAAAAATGAAAAAAAAAATATTCTTTATTATGACTTTTAATTTAATAATAAAAATTTAATAATAAAAATGAATCATTGCATAATTTGGTAATACCTGAAATATTAATATTATTTATAATTTGCATAATTTAAAAATATTCAAAAATATCTTTTTTATTTTTATTTTTATTTTTTGATTTAATAATATTTTATTTTATTTTATTTTATTTTATATTATTTTATATTTTAATTATAAATGAATAAATAAAGAATTGTTTTATTAATAAATAGTATTATAAACATAAACGTCAACATAAATATAAATATTGTTCATATCAATATAAAATATAAAATATGCATTAATTGCACACTAATGAAACTCAAAACTTTCATTTTGTAAATGATTAATATTTATTAAAATAAAAATGAAACAGAAAAAATAGAAAGAAAGAAAAAAAAGTAATTTATATTATTATAAATTGTCTAAGAAATAATAAATATTAAACCAATTATTTTATCTATTTATATTTATATAATTTATATTTATTATTTATTATTTATTATTTATATATAATTTATAAATGCTTAGAGTTAACTTTTTACATGATTTTATTATTATTATTTATTATTATTTGTTAAATATATTATATATATTTTTAAAAATAAATTAAAAATTAAAAATGTTTTAATTATTAATATTCTTTATATGATGTAATAAATTCTCCCAATATTTAAACATTTTATTATTATTAAATGTTATGATAAAAAATTAAAAGTGTTTTTTTTTTATTTATTATTTTTTTTAATATAAATATTTATTATTAAATGTATATTAAGAGAAAAATAAAGAATTGTAAATATTGTAAATACTAGAATGAACAAAATATTTACATATTTTATATATTTTATATATTTTATATATATTTTAAATATTTATATTATGCTGTATGCTTGATGTTATAAAACGGTTTATTTATTATTTATTATTATTTATTATTATTTATTATTATTACTTTTATATTAATATTTGTGGATACATACATACATACATACATACATACATACATACATACATACATACATACATACATACATACATACATTCATTTTAATATTTTATTTTTTTTTTAAAAAATTTTACTGGTTAAATATTGGAGAACCTGTTTTATTTTTAAAATGATATTAAAATGATATTAAAATTAATTAAAAGAATCATTCATACAACGGAAAAAAAAATAAATAAGATTATAATAATAATAATAATTATAATTTTTATTATATTTATATTGAATATTTATATTTTATATAATATTATGATATTATAATATTATATAATAATATTCATTATTAAAAGAGATAATTTATCATAATTAATAATTCAATATTTTTGTATATCATCTTTTTTTTTTTTTTTAGATTACCAATTATTAGAATATTATTTATATATTATAAATTATATAAAATTATAATTATAATTAATAAATTAAAAGTTAAAAAAAATATTCCGTTTTTTGTTTTTATTTTATTAATTTATGTATGTATGTAGGTATGTCATAGATTCATAGATTCATAAAATGAATATTTTATTTAATTAATTATTATTTAATTATTTATTTATTTAATGATTTATTTAATTATTTATTTAATTATTTAATGATTATTTAATGATTTATTTAATGATTATTTAATGATTTATTTAATGATTATTTAATGATTTATTTAATTACTAGTAATTTCAAATTATAAATAAAATAAAATAAAATAAAATAAATAAATGAAACGAATTTAATTAAAATCGTTCCATGAGTTTTGAAACAAGAAATGAATACACACATAAACTAAAAAAAAAATTTTATTTTTTATAATTTTTTATTAAAATAAAAAAAAAAGAAAATATTTGAATGAACCATAAAATTAAAATTAAAATTAAAATTAAAAATTAAAAATTAAAATTTTATTTAATAATAAATAAATAATAAATAAATAAATAAATAAATAAATAAATAAATAAATAAATAAATAAATAAATAAATAAATAATAAATGTTAAATGTTAAATGTTTAATTAAAATATAAAGTATTATTAATTATTATTAATGATTAATTATTCATTATTATTAATTATTAACTATTAATTATTAAATAAATATTAATTCTATTTTTTTTTATATACAAAATAATTAATAAAAAAAGGAAAAAAAAATGGTTGATTAAATAAAAATGGTTGATTAAATAATAGCCTATTAAATATGATAAATACTTTTAAATGTATGATAAATTATGTTAAATAATCTTTATTATTATTATTATAAATTTATATTTATTATTAATTATGATTATTAATTTAGGAAAAAAAAGTTTTAAAAGTAATAAAAACCATAGAAAAAAAATAAATAATATTAAAAAAATGGTCACAAATAGTCACTTCTATATTATAATAAAGTTTTTAATAATAGTTAATAATAATAAATAATAGTTAATAATAATAAATAGTTAATAATAATAAATAATAGTAATAAATAATAGTTAATAATAGTTAATAATAATAATAATTATAAAACATATAAAACATATAATAATATTATTATTATTTGTGGTTAATAATTATTTAAAAATGTGTACATAATATTCTAATTATTATTAAATATTATAATACTAGTAAACTACTAAAAATACTAAAATATTAAAATAGGAATGGGTAAAATTAGTGGATGAATTTATATAGAATATTAATTAAATTAATAAATAAGAAATAAAAAGAAAATAAATAATAACAAATAAAATAAAACAAATCATTCAATAACAATAACAATAATAATAATTAGTCATTTCTTTCATTTAAATAATAAAAAGTAATAATAATGCTATTATTCTTAAAAAAAAAAACTTATTTTATTTCTAATTTCTAATTTCTAACCATTATAATTTATTTCATGATTAGTTTTAATTAATTAAAATCATGGAAAATAAAATAAAATAAAATAAAATAAAAGAATAAAAATGATTCATTCTCTATTCTAACATTATATTAAATATAAAAAAAAACAATAAACAATATTAAATTTAATATTATTATTTTTTTTTTAGAATGATTTTTTTATTTTTATTGAATAGATTTATCTTTTATTTATTTAATTTTATATAATTCTATTCATTCATTTATTTATTTATTATTTATTTATTTATTTAATTTTAAATTAATTTCCTAATAATTTTATTATTATCATAAAAATTAATATATATGTATAACTGTAACATAATATAACATAATATAATAGGAATATATATATTTTAATTAGTTTTTCTATTTCATTATATAATATGAATATAATATAATAAATAATCAATTATTTTTTTTTTTTTGCTATTTATTTTTTATTTTAAAAAAAATTACCGCAAAATAATAATAATAGTAATAATAAAAAAAAATTTTTTTTTCTCTCTTTGTTTCAAAATATCAATATAAAATTATTTTTGATTTAAACAAATAATATTTCATAGAAAATAAAAAAAAAGCGGTTTAAATAAAATATATCTATAAATGTTAAATTTCTTGTTAAGAATCATCAGATTTATCAATAATAAATAAATAAATAAATAAATAAATAGATAAATAAGTAAATAAATAAAAAAGTTAATTTAATAAATGTTTAATATAATAATAAATAAATTTAGAATCAATGATAATTATCAATAAAAAATGTCTCCTTCATCAAAAATACATGTGATATATCACATGTTTTAATCATTTTTTACTTGTAAAAAGGAAAAAAAAGATAAAATTAAAAAAAAAATTAATATAGAAATAATTTGCTTTTGAAACATTTTTTATTAATTTTTTATATGAAAAAAAAAATAAATAGAAAATTGAAGGTGTATATGAAAATAACAGAAATAATTTTAATTAAAGAAAATAAAGAAAAGGAAAATAAAGAAATAAAAAAATTAATTGTTAATCAATAAATAATAATTAATAATTAATAATAACAAATAATAATAATCATTATTAAATAAACTATTATGATTTTCTATAATAATTTTCTAAAATAATTTTCTTTTATAATTTTCTATTATTTATTATTTATTAGTAATATTAATATTATTTATATTTATTTATTATTTATTATTTATTATTAATTATTTATTATTAATTATTATTTATTATTTAATGATAATCATTTTTTTAATTATAAATAATTTGTTCATCTTTTTTTATATTAATTATTAATTATTAATTATATATTGATTTATTTTATTGTTATTTATTTCTTTTTTTTATATTCTATTTAATTATATATTAATTAAATAGTTATTTTCTATTTAATATAATAAATATTAAAGTGTAATATTAATATTATCTTTTTTTATGATTGTAATGTTACACAACTAAAAAAAAAGGTGTTAAAAAAGATTTTTAAGTTGTGTATTATAATTTTTATTATTAATTTTTTTTTTTTTTTTGAGTAAATATTATAAATTAAAATTTAATATTAAATAATTAAATTATTAAATTATTAAATTATTATTTTATTAAATTATTAAATAGTAAATATAAAAAAATTATTATTAAATATTATAAATTTTAAATGATATTGGCTAAAAAAAAAAAATTTTTTTTTATTCATTTAAATTAATTTTTATTATATGACTATAAATATATTAAAAAAGAATTTCTATAGATTAGAATATAATTCATAAATATAATAAAATAACTATAATAAAAAATATAATAAAATAAATATAATAAAATAAATAATATAAATATAAATCATAAATAATTAATAATAAATTAATAATTACAAAAAAAAATAATAATAAATATTTAATAAATAATTAATAATTCAATAATTAATAATTAATTAATAATATAAATCTTTTTTAAAAAAATTATTATTTTTCATTTTTTATAAAATAGTTCAAAACCATTTTTTTATAAAAAAATATATTAGAAAGATAAGAAACGAAACACTTTTTTCTATTTCTATTTCTATTTTATTTTATTAAATAATAATTATATTATAATATATGAATAGTTACATATTATTTATTGATTAATTATTTATTATTTATTAATTATTAATTTATTATTTATTTATTTATTTATTATTTATTTAATTATTTATTATCCAAAATACTAAGGAAAAAAAATATCCATTATTTTATTATTGTTTATTATTTATATATTATATAATATTACATCTTATTATAGGATATTATATAGTAATATATGATATGGATTATAATTTGAATATATTGTTTTTATATATTTCAATATATTGATAGATTAAATTTTATAATTAATTAAATTTAAAACCATTCAAATTTTAATTTAAAAATTAAACAAAGAAAGAAATATAATGAAATGAATGTTTATATAATAACAATACATTCAAATACACCATAGCTCTATCTATAATGAATATAATATTAACATAATTATAAAAAGTCATAAAAGCATATTATAATAATTAATAATTATAAAGAAATAATTATAAAGAAATAAATTGTAAAATAAAAAAATAAGTAAATACGTAAATAATATTATTAATTATTATATAATTAATATTAATAATTAAATAAGTTTTTTTTTTTTTTTAAAACAAATAAAACTTTTTTTAAAACCAAAAAAAAATATTATTAAACTTTATTTATTATTATTATTATATAATAATTATTTTTATATAAAAAAAATAAAGAAAAAAATAAAGAATAAAAAAAAAAATTATTGAAAAATCAAACATCAAAAATAAAGAAAAAGAATAAAAAAATTCAATAGAAATAATGAAATATATTATTATATTACATAATATATTATAATATACTACAATATATATTATAATATATATTAATATAAAATATATAAAATTAATTAATATATATTGAATAGAAAATGATTTATTTATTTAATATAAGATCAATATATTCTAATATATAGAAATCTTTTTCTTTTTTTTAATTAATTTTTATGTTTCAAATGTTTCCCTTTTAATAAAGTTTAATTAATAAAGAAAATAAAAAAAATTTTTTTTTTATTTGTTTGTTTTAAATTCAAAAAATTTTGAATAGAATTTCGATATAAAAACTTTAAAAAAGAACTCAAAAAAAAATTTTTTTTTTTTTTTTTTTTTTTAAAAAAAATAATAATATTTAATAATATTTAATATTTTATATTTATTTTAATTTTTTTTTTTTTATAGAACTTTTTATATTTTATTTATTTATTTATTTACTTTAACTTTAATTTTTTTTTATTCAGTTTTTATTAGTTATATTTATTTTTATTTTTATCATAAAAGAAATAGTGTTAAATTGAATAAAAAAAAAAAAAACTGATAGAAATAGAAATAGAAATAGAAACTTAAAAAAAAAAAAAATTAAATAAATAAATTAAAAAAAATATAAAATTTTTTATAATATATATATATATAAAAGAGAGATAATTATTAATACATAAATATAAAATTGTAAAAAAAAAATTATTTTAAATGTTAAATATTATATGATAATAAATAAGAAATTTTTCAATTGAAATTATTGATTAAATAAAAAAAATAATTTCAATATTAAAACATTTGAAATTAAATAATAATAATAATAATAATAAAATAACTTATAAAAAATACTTATTTAATATAAAAGTTTCAACATTCTTTATTTCTTAATTCTCAAAAAAAAATAATAAATTTAATAAAAAATGAACTGTAATAATATTGATAAAAATGATCCAGCATATAATAGATGCATGGATGAATTAAATAAACAAGACAATCAAAGGCAAAGACAAGAAAGTGATAGAAAAAATAATAATTCTAATAATTGGAATAACAGTAACAACAACAATAATAATAATAATTGGAATAATAATGGATCAAATGGTTCACAAACTAATCCGGGAAAACCATTACCTCCAAAAAATGATCATAATTCAGGTTCACAACCAAATAAAACAATTTCATTACCACCAAAAAAACCAAAAACTAATAATGTTCAAGATAATAAACCAATACCTACTACAAGTTCAAGAGTTCCAAATACGTCATCACAAAATACTTCACCAAATACTTCATTATCAAATACTTTATCGGGTACTTCATCAAATACCTCGTCAAATACTTTATCGGATACTTTATCAAATACTCAAACCATTACAAGTACAAATGTAAATACTAGTCAAATAAGTGGTGAAGATGTATCTAATAATGAAATGGGTACTATTGATGCTTATGATTATAATAAAGAAAGTAGAATTGCTGGAACTGGTGTTATGAATAATAACAGTAATAATAATAGTACTGATATTAATTCTCAAATAACTATTGATAACGAAAGTAATAAAAATATACATGGTAATTCTAGTATGATTGCAAAAGTTTCAATTATAGGCGTAATAGCAATAGTTGTTTTTGGTGTATTATTTTTAATTGTTAGGAAAAGAAAACAAAAACCAGCAGATGATTCCATTAAAGTTCAAAATTCAATACTTAATAAACTTTTTGGTAGAAAAGCTCAACTTTATTCCTTACCTGTTATTTCTAGTGAAGATAAAAATGCTACTGAAATATGTCAAGAATATCTTGATTCTTTAAGTCAAGTTAAATATAAAAATATTAATGATTATCATCAAAATGGTAATGAAAAACCATTACCCATAAAAAAATCAGAAGATGAATCCACTTTAACCCTTGCTAATAATAATAATTTGGAAAATCCTAATGTTTATGTAACTGAACCAATTTGGGTTGATCCTCAATTGGAAGATCCATTTTCACCTAAAATGAAACGTGAATCAAAAGATTCTTCAAGATTTTCTATTATTAATGAACTTAATAAAAAAAGTTTAGCTAATCAAAATCCAAATGAAACCATTATTAATAATGATTTAAATCCAAATCCAAATCCAAATCTAAATTCAGATATAAATCCAAATTACGATCAAAATCAAAATCAAAATCAAAATCAAAATCAAAATCAAAATCAAAATCAAGATACCCCTATTACTATTAATACCAATGTAAATACAAATAATGATGGAACAGGTTATTTAAATACAACACCAACAATAGTTGTTAATGGTAAAAATAAAAAATTTGAAAGTGGAGGAACTTTTGGATTTTTAGCTAATCGACAAAGTCTTATAAGTTATAATACTAATATTAATCAACTTAATAATTTAATACAAAGATCAAGTACAGATTTAACAGGTTCTGATCAATTAAGTGCAAGTTTATCTCAAAGTGAAATGTGTAGTATAGTTCATCCTATTAATAATACTGAAAATTTTGAAGAAAATGAAACTGAAAGAATTAGTTTAACCGAAGATAGTTCTCTTTTACATAAAAGTAAAAGTGAAAATTTTAATAAAATTCAAGATCGTCAAATAAAAACTTATAGTTATATAGAAGTTCAAGATAAATAGTTTTTTTTTTTCTACTAATTCTTTTTTTTTTTTTTTTTTAATAATTAATTAATATTAATATTATATCAATATTATAATATTGATATCTATATTTATATTTTTTTCTAAAAAAAAAAGAAAAAAAAAAAAAAAAAGAAAAAAAGAAATTTAATTTTTTTATTTTATAAAATATTTAAATTCAAATTTAAAAAAAAAAAAAAAATTCAATTGAAAAATTTACCCTCTTATAAAAAAATGAAATTCATTAATATCAAATTTATTTATTATCATACAAAACAAAACAAAAAAAATTAAATATATATATATTCTTTGTAAATTATTGTAAGTAAAAAGAAAAACAAAACAAAATAGTGAATGAAGGAATATATATATATTATTAAAAAAAAAAGTTAATTTTAAATTATAATATATATATGATTAATATTAAAAAAAAAGATACTCTTTCTAATAACATAAAAATATATAGATAAAAAAAAACCCTAAAAAAGATATATATACCCTCTTTTAAAAGAAAATGAAAAAAAAAAGTAAAAAAAAAACCTTATATAAAACAATTTGACAATAAAAACATTAGAGAAAAAAAAAAAGATTAAATATATATAGAACCAAAAAAAAAAAATAAACATAAAAAAGATATAGGAAATTAATAATTAAATAATGAATTTTTATTTTCTTTTTTTTTTAAAAAAAAAAAAAAGGAAAAAGAAAAAAAAGACATGATTTTAATTATTAAATTGTAATAGTAGTTTAAAAAACCAATAAATAATAAAAGTTGGAATAATAATTTAATTAATTGATTTATAAAATTAATTTTTTTATTATTGTAATCCTAAATAGTTTAAAATTAATAAATAATAAATAATAAAGAATAAATAATAATATAGTTTAAATAGAATTATATATATAATTAATAATTTAAAAACAATTTTATTTTTTTTTTTTTATTTTAAAAATAAAATAAAATAAAATAAAATAAAATAAATTGAAATAAAATGAAATAATAAAAAATAAAAAAGAACTTTTTTTTAATTAGAAATAAATAATAAATGAATGAAAAATATTTTTTTTTAATTTATATATAGCCAAATTTTATTTATTTTATAATATAATATAATAAAATATAAAATATTATAATTATTATTAATTTTATTTTTTTTTTTAATTATTTTTCTTTAATTAATATTTATTTTATTTATTTATTTCTATTTATTTTTTATTTTTTATTTTTTATTTTAATTTTTATTTTATTTTATTTTATTTTATTTTTCTCCAAGAAAAATAACAATAATAACAACAACAATAACAAAAACATTAGAACATTAATTTAAATAAATAAAAAAAAATAAATAAAATAAAAATAAAATGATAGAGTATTTATTAAAAAAAAAAAAAAAAAAAAAAAAAAGCACAAAAAAAACCCCAAAACATAAAAAACACAAAAACGCAAAGATATAAAAAAAAGATATAAAAAAGATATAAAAAATACAAAAATAATATAAACACACAAAAAAAAAATTATATAAAAAATCAGTAAAAAAAAAATTTTAATAAAAACAACAATAATAAAAAAAAAATTGAAAAAAAAAAAAAAAAAAAAAAAAAAAAGATCAGCATTAATAAATAAAAATAATATATTTTATTATTTAACGGGAAAAAAAAAAATTTAGTTAAAATAATAAAAAATATTAAAAGCACATTTTTAATATTTTAACTAAATTTTAATTTTGTTTAGGTACACAAAATAAATTAAAAAAATTGATTGATTTTTACACAAAAAAAAAAAAAAAAAGATTTTTTTTTTTTAAAACACAAAACAACGAATAAAATTAAAATAATTATAATACATCATAACATAACAGGAAAAAAAAAATTTTTTTTCAAAATTTCAAAATATCAAAAAAAAACATATATATTTTAAAATATATAAAATCTAAATTATATATAAAATGATTATAATTTTATATATAGTTATTATATATAAAAAAATATAAAAAAATATAAAAAAAATTTACGGTTTTTTAAATATTTAAACAAATTGAACAAACAAAACCGTTAATTTTAAAGTTTTTTGAAAAAAAAAAAAATGATTTACCAATAATAAATATTAATATAAAAATAAAAAAAAAAAGAAAAATTATTTTAAATAATATTAAATATTGAAAGTAAAAAAAAACAAAAATATTTTCAATATTATTTAAGTTAAAAGAAAAACTCTTTTTTTAAAAAAAAATTCAAACAAAACATACTCAACATTCAATAATCAATAATCAATAATTATTATTAACTATCTAGAGAATATTAAGAAATAAAGAATTAAAATATATATATATAAAATAATCATATTAGTAATTAAAATAATTCAATTATGTAATATAAAAAATAATATATAATATAATATAATATAATAATAATAATAATAATAATAATAATAATGAAAAAAAAAGTTGTTTAATTATTACGAAAAACGTAATGGTTATAATAACTTTTATTTTTTTTTTCATTATTATTATTTTTGTAACTTTTTCAATTATTTATGAATAAAAAAGAAAAATAAAACTTTATAATAGTTTTATTTTTCATTTTTATCTTCTTATTATTTTTTTTTTAATAATTATAAAATTAAATAATAATAATAATAATAATAATAATCAATTTATTTAATAATCATCAATTGATATTATTAATAATAATTATATTATATGAGTATTATTTATTATTTATTATTATTATTTATTTAGTTATTTATTTTTTTTCTCTTTTATAATTAGAAAAAAAAAAATACTAATAGATCTTAATAAATAATAAATAATAGTTAATAAGAATAATAATAGTTTATTCATTAAATTTAATAGTAAATAAAAAATAGTAAATAAATATATAAATAATAATAAAAAATTTGTAAAAGTTGTAAAAGTTGTAAAAAATATAAAGTAAAAAGTCAATAAAATTTCAATAAAAAATTTAGTTTAAAAAAAAAAAAAAGTAATCCTTTATAAAGTTAATTATTAATTTTTTCATTTTAAAGATATATATATATTTTTTTTGTAGCTTTAAAAAAATTATAATACAAAGTTTTTCATTATATATAAATATCTTTAATTTTATTTTTTTTTTAATATTAAAATGATATTTAATTTATTGACACCAAAAAAAATAAATAGGTAGATAGATATTATTAAAAATTTTACCTAATCGATAATTCTTTTTTTTTTTATTGATGTCAATAAATTATTTATGCTTATAATCTTTTCTTTTCTTTTTTTTTAATTTTTCTTTTTTTTTTTTTTTTTTTTTTTATAATTATTCTTAAAACATAATTTTTTTTTTGAAAAATTAATTCTATTAATAAAAAATTATTTTTTTTATTAAATGATATATATATATATTGTTTGGTTTGTTAATTTTTAATACACTAATAATTTTTTTTAAAAATAAAAATTATTAGTGTATTAAAACTAACAAAGATAAAAAATTTAATTTAATGAATATAACAAATATAATAATATTGATATTAAAATAAGAAATAGAAAGAAGAAAAAAAAAGCATTATAAAACATTATTTTTTTTTATTTATACTTTTTATTTTTATTTTTATTTTTTTCATTTTTTAATTTTTTAATTTTTTTATTGTTATATATAAAAAAAGAAATTTCATTACATGATTTATTATATTAGATATTATAAAAAACGATATTGAATATTAGATAATAATATTAGTTAGTATTAGGTATAGGTGTAGGTATAGGTATAAGTATAAGTATAGTATAGTATTAATATTAGCAATATTAATTAATTATATCTTTTTTTATTATGTATAAATATATACAAAAATTTAAAAAAAAAAAAATTTTTTTTTTTATAACTTCATATAACAATTTATATTATATTAGAAAATTATAAAAAAAAAAAATAATAAAAGGTATATTAATTTAATTATTTAATAGATTTTTATATTATAGTATACTATTTACTTTTTTTTTTAATTTTTTTTAATATTGAATTGAGTACGTTAAGTGTAAAAACAAAAAAAGAAAAAAAAAGTAGATATAGAATTAATAATTCATTATTCATATTACTTTTTTTTTTTTTTTTTTAATTTTAATTTTTATTTTATTTTTTTGAATTTCTTTTTTTTTCTTTCTTTCTTAAATTTATTATTATTATTATTATTATTTAGGATTTATTTTCATTTTTAATGGATTCTGTATTAATAATGGAATTTATATCAAATAATGCTGATCCACCAGAAGTAACCACTGGAAGTTTACCATTCCATTTTTCAATAAATTCCATCATAATAATTTTATCAGTAATTTGTTGATTTTTAAGTTGATAGGATTCTGATTCTGCTTTAGCTTTTTCTACTAATTGTTGGGCTTCAACTTTGATTCTTGCTAAATCTTGTTCAGCTTTTAAGGCTTGTTGTTGAGCAGTTTGTTTAGCTTCAATAGCTTTATTAAATTCATCGGAAAAATCAAAATCAATAATATTAAGTTCTTCAATAAAAAGTCCATAAGGATTAATTTTTTGAGAAATTTCTTTTTCCATTTCATTAGATACTACTGGTCGATTAGTAATAAGTTGTTCAGCATTATATTTTGCTGCTACCGATTTAACACATTCTTCAATAGCTGGATTTACAATAACATTATTAAAATCTTTTCCTACATTTTTATAAATACTAGCAGAATAAGTAGGATTTACTCTATAATTAACAGCTACTTTTGAGGTAATCATTTGTAAATCTTTAGAAGCAGCATTAGATTCTTCTTCGGTTTTAAAGTACCATTTATATCAATTTGAACAATGGATGATATAAATGGTACTTTAAAATGAAATCCTTCACTAAGTACTTTATCCGATACTTTACCTAAATTTATAGTAACACCAGTATGACCGGCATCAACTATTGTATAACTATTAAATAAAAGTACTATACTAAAAACAATCACAAAAAAAATGATTATTCCTCTTTTGATCCATTTTTCTTTTAATTCGGTTTTGTCAAGATTTAAATCCATTTTCTTTTTTTTTTTTTTTTTTATATTATTATTTTATTTAATTTTACTTAATTTAATTTTATTTTATTTTTATTTTATTTTTATTTTATTTTTATTTTATTTTAATTTTATTTTTATTTTATTTTAATTTTATTTAATTTTATTTAAATTTTTTAATTTATTTTATTTTATTTAGTATTATTTAATTGTTAATTTTTTATAGTTTTATTTTTTATTTTTTAATTATATTGGTATATATAAATTTTTTGTTTTTATTTTTGTTTTTATTTTTGTTTTTGTTTTTGCTTTTGTTTTTGCTTTTGTTTTTTTGTTTTTTGGTTTTTTATTTTTTGAAAAAAATACCGACTATTTATATAAAAAAAAAAAAATGATAAAGCGAGAGAATTAGATTAAAAAATTTTTTAAATTAAAATTTTTTAATTTTCTACTGAACTGTAAAAAGGCAGTATATTTAATAATTTGAATACATAAAAATTTTTGTTTTTGTTTTTTTTTAATTAATTTATTATTATTATAAATTTTTAAGGCAGTGAATAATAAAAATTATTAAAAATAAAAATAATTAAATTTTTTATTATTAATTTTTTTTAAATAAATAAAATAAGTATACTATAATATATAATATATATATATACAACAATATTATTTTATTTAATATTATTTAATAATTTTTTCTTTTTTTTTGTTTTTTTTTTTTTTAATTATAATTAAAATAAATATTAATAAAAAAAAATAATTAAAATAATAAGAATAACATGATTCATAATAATTCTAGAAAAAAAAAAATTCTTAGAATTTAGATTAGTATTAATCTTTATTTAAAATTATTAATTTAAATTAAACATACATATGACATATATATTATATTAAAGTAAAGAATATATATATTATACATGAAATGTAAATTAAATGCAAGTAATAAAAAGATACAAGAAAATAATTAATTTTCTTATTACAAATATTAATCAAATTATAAAAATATTAAATTAAATCAGTAAAAAGGAAATAAGTTAAACTTCTAACCTTTACCAATTCAACGAATGAAATATCATTCGAATCTGTATTGGAATAAATTTCATGCATTATTTTTTTGACATTGACGCTCCCCCGGAATGTTCTTATTGTTTATCATATAAATTAAGAAAAATCTGATAGAATATTTATATAATTCTATAACAACAATAAAAAAATGCAACAGACACACAATATTTGGAACAGAAAATTCGAATGAACTTTTGATAAATTTGTTCATGCAACTGCCTTTGTTCCCACCATTAATTTCTAGTTTTTTAAATGCATAACGCCCATCAAAGAAAAGCTTTAAGTATCAAGTAATATATTTATATTATTTTTATATTTATATCAAGTAATATATTTATATTTCCAATAAATTAATTTTATTAGTTAAGGCAAACTTCAAATAATAAGTCATCACCATATGTTTAAAGAATTGTTATTTCTATATTTCTATCCTTCCTATTCAAAAGAAAATGGATTTAAATCATGACAATACCGAATTAATGAATATATGGGATAAAAATGTTCTGAGTTTATTTTTAGTTAGAATCAATAAGAACGATATCATCAGCAAAGAGCAAAGAGATTGCCACAACAGATTGAATTATCACATAAAACTTTGTTAGTTGAAACAATTATTTATTTATTTATTTATTTATTTATTTATTTATTTATTTATTTATTTATTTATTTATTAATTTATTTATTTATTTATTTATTTATTTATTTATTTATTTATTAATTTATTTATTTATTTATTTATTTATTTATTTATTTATGTAATTATTTTTATTACAAATCAATTTTTTTTTTTTTTTTTTTTTTTTTAGGTCAGAATATTCTCAGTAAAGTTAAAAAAAAATTTTTCCTAAAAATATTTATTTAAATTAAAGAATTTTCAATTATCATTTGACATATTTTTTTAATATATCAACAAAAAAAAAAAAATAATAATAATAATGTATAATACTTTTTTGAAAATGATATACAAAAAAAAAAAAAAAAAATTACACTTAATTCATTTATATATATATATTTTTTTTCTATTTTTATTTTTTATTTTATAAAGTATTTAATATATAAAAATAAATATTTTATCAATTTTTATGACATTATTAATAAAAAAAAAAAAAAGATAAAATATATATATATATAAAATGAATATAATAAATAAAATATTATTAATTCTAAAATAATGAATAGAAGAAGTAAAAAAATTATTATAAAACATTATTTTTTTTATTTTTTCTTTTTTATTTTATTTATTTTATTATTTTTTTTTGTTATATGAAAAAAAAAGAAATTTCATTACATTATTTATTATATTAGATATTATAAAAACTATATTTAATATTAGATAATAGTATTAGTATTAGGTATATAGGTATAAGTATAGTATAGTATTAGTATTGATTATTTATATCTTTTTTTTTTTTTTTTTTTTTTTTTTATGTATATATATATTTATATATTTACAAAAATTTAAAAAAAAATTTTTTTATAACTTTGTAACAATTTATATTATATTAGAAAATTATAAAATAAAAAAAAAAAATAAAAGGTATATTGATTTAATTATTTAATAGATTTTATATTATATTATATTATATTATATTATATAATATATGCTTTTTTTTTTAATTTTTTTTAATGCTTAATTGAGTACGTTAGTAAAAAAAAAAAAGAAAAAAAGTAGATATAGAATTAATAATTCATTATTCATATTACTTTTTTTTTTTTTTTTTTGAATTTCTTTTCTTTTTTTTCTTAAATTTATTATTATTATTTGGATTTATTGTCATTTTTAATGGATTCTGTATTAATAATAGAACTTATATCAAATAATGCTGATCCACCAGAAGTAACTGTTGGAAGTTTACCATTCCATTTTTCAATAAATTCCATCATAATTACTTTATCAGTAATTTGTTGATTTTTCAATTGATAAGATTCTGATTCTGCTTTAGCTTTTTCTACTAATTGTTGTGCTTCAACTTTAATTCTTGCTAAATCTTGTTCAGCTTTTAAGGCTTGTTGTTGAGCGGTTTGTTTGGCTTCAATAGCTTTATTAAATTCTTCCGAAAATTCAAAATTAACTATATTAAGTACTTCAATATAAAGTCCATAAGGATTAATTTTTTGAGAAATTTCTTTTTCCATTTCAACAGATACCATTGGTCGATTAGTAATAAGTTGTTCAGCATTATATTTTGCTGCTACCGATTTAACACATTCTTGAATAGCTGGATTTACAATAACATTATTAAAATCTTGTCCTACATTTTTATAAATACTAGCAGAATAAGAAGGATTTACTCTATAATTTACAGCTACTTTTGATGTGATCGTTTGTAAATCTTTAGAAGCAGCATTAGATTCTACTTCTGTTTTAGTTACTCTGTTATCAATTGTAATAATTTTTGATATAAATGGTAACTTAAAATGAAATCCTTCATTAAGTACTTTATCCGATACTTTACCTAAATGTACAGTAACACCAGTATGACCTGCACTAACTACTGAAAAACTATTAAAGATAAGTACTACAAATAAAACAATCACAATAAAAATGATTACACCTCTTTTGATCCATTTGTCAGTTTTTGATTTGGTATTGTCATTATTTAAATCCATTTTCTTTTGTTTTGTTTTTTTTTTTGTTTAATAATTAATTTTACTTAATTTTATTTTATTTTATTTTATTTTATTTTTTAATTTTATTTTATTTAATTTTATTTTATTTTATTTTTATTTTATTTTATTTTTATTTAATTTTTTAATTATTTTTATTTTATTTTATTTAGTATTATTTAAATGTTAATTTTTATAGTTTTATTTTTTAATTATATTTGTAAATAAATTTTTTGTTTTTGTTTTTTTTGTTTTTTGGTTTTTTATTTTTTGAAAGAAATACCGACTATTTATATAAAAAAAAAGAAAAAGAGAGAATTAAATAAAAAATCTTTTAATTAATTAAAATTTTATTTTCTAATGAACTGTAAAAAGGCAGTATATTTAATAATTTAAATATATAAAAATTTAAAAATAATAATTAAAAAAAAATATTTTTTTTTTAATTAATCATTATTCTTATTTTTTTAAGGCAGTGAACAATAAAAATTATTAAAAATAAAAAAAAAATTAAATTTTTTATTATTAATTTTTTTTTAAATAAATAATTATAATTAAGTATATAATAATATATAATATATAACAATATTATTTTATTTAATATTATTAAATTATTTATTCTTTTATTTTATTTTTTTATATTATTATTAAAATAAAAATTAAAAAAAAAAAAAGAGAATTAAAATAATTAGAATAACATGTGTTTTTCATAATGATTATTAAGTGATTCATAATGATTCTAGAAAACTCACAGAATTTATCCCATTCTAAAAATTTTTTTTTATTGTTGTCGTGTTATAATAATTATTGTCAAAAATCTAAAACAAAACAACAACAGCATAAAAAATTTTTTTGTTACTTTTATAAAATAAATAAAAAAAAAAATAATATTTTATATTAAAAATAAACATTTTTTTTTTATATTTTTTTTTTAAACAAATACAAATTTTAAGTAAATTGATTTTAAATTCAAATTAAATTCTTTTTTTTTTTGGTTCAAAAAAATATAATTAAAATTTCAATTTTCTTATAAAAAAAAAAAAAAAAAACTCTTATGTAATTTGATAGTTTCTTTTATTGAAATTTTTTTATTTATTATTTAAACTATTTTTTTTTTAGATCAGAATATTCTTAGTATAGTTAAAAAAATTTTTTCTAAAAATATTTATTTAAATTAAAGAATTTTCCATTATCATTTGACAAATTCTTTTAATATATCAACAAAAAAAAAAAAAAAAAAAAGTAAAAATAATAATGTATAATACTATTTTGAAAATGATACAAAAAAAAAAAACATTACACCTATTTCATTTATATATGTATATATATATATTTTTCTATTTTTATTCTCTATTTTATAAACTATTTAATATATAAAAATAAATATTTTATCAATTTTTATGACATTATCAATAAAAAAAAAGACAAAAAATATATATATAAAATGAATATAATAAATATAATATTATTAATTTTAAAATAATGAATAGAAAGAAGTAAAAAAAAATATTATAAAACATTAATTTTTTTTTATTTTTTCTTTTTTCTTTTATTTATTTTATTATTTTTTTTATTGTTATATAAAAAAAAAGAAATTTTATTACATGATTTATTATATTAGATATATTAGATATTTTAAAAACAATATTGAATATTAGATAATAGTATTATTATTTGGTATAGGTATAAGTATAGTATAGTATTAGTATAGATTATTTATATCTTTTTTTTTTTTTTTTATGTATTTATATATATATATATATTTACAAAAATTTAAATAAAAAATTTTTTTTATAATTTTGTTAACTATTTTTATTATATTAGAAAATTATAAAATAAAAAAAAAAAAAAGGTATATTGATTTAATTATTTAATAGATTTTATATTATATTATATTATATTATATTATATTATACTATTTGTTTTTTTTTTTAATTTTTTTTAATGCTTAGTTAAGTACGTTAGTAAAAAAAAAGAAAAAAAAAGTAGATATAGAATTAATAATTCATTATTCATATTACTTTTTTTTTTTTTTTTTTTGAATTTCTTTTCTTTTTTTTCTTAAATTTATTATTATTATTTGGATTTATTGTCATTTTTAATGGATTCTGTATTAATAATAGAACTTATATCAAATAATGCTGATCCACCAGAGGTAACGGTTGGAAGTTTACCATTCCATTTTTCAATAAATTCCATCATAATTACTTTATCAGTAATTTGTTGATTCTTAAGTTGATAAGATTCTGATTCTGCTTTAGCTTTTTCTACTAATTGTTGTGCTTCAACTTTAATTCTTGCTAAATCTTGTTCAGCTTTTAAGGCTTGTTGTTGAGCGGTTTGTTTGGCTTCAATAGCTTTATTAAATTCTTCCGAAAATTCAAAATTAACTATATTAAGTACTTCAATATAAAGTCCATAAGGATTAATTTTTTGAGAAATTTCTTTTTCCATTTCAACGGATACCATTGGTCGATTAGTAATAAGTTGTTCAGCATTATATTTTGCTGCTACCGATTTAACACATTCTTGAATAGCTGGATTTACAATAACATTATTAAAATCTTGTCCTACATTTTTATAAATACTTGCAGAATAAGAAGGATTTACTCTATAATTTACAGCTACTTTTGAGGTAATCGTTTGTAAATCTTTAGAAGCAGCATTAGATTCTACTTCTGTTTTAGTTACTCTGTTATCAATTTCAATAATTTTTGATATAAATGGTAACTTAAAATGAAATCCTTCACTAAGTACTTTATCCGATACTTTACCTAAATGTACAGTAACACCAGTATGACCTGCACTAACTACTGAAAAACTATTAAAGATAAGTACTACAAATAAAACAATCACAATAAAAATGATTACACCTCTTTTGATCCATTTGTCAGTTTTTGATTTGGTATTGTCATTATTTAAATCCATTTTCTTTTGTTTTTTTTTTTTGTTTTTTTTTTTTTTTTATTTAATAATTAATTTTACTTAATTTAATTTATTTTATTTAATTTTATTTAATTTTATTTTTTTTTATTTTATTTTATTTTATTATTTATTTTTTATTTTATTTTATTTTATTTATTTTATTTTATTTTTATTTAATTTTTTAATTTATTTTATTTTATTTTATTTAGTATTATTTAATTGTTAATTTTTATAGTTTTATTTTTTAATTATATTTGTATATAAATCTTTTTGTTTTTGTTTTTGTTTTCTTGTTTTTTGGTTTTTTATTTTTTGAAAGAAATATCGACTATTTATATAAAAAAAATATGAAAGAGAATTAGATAAAAAATCTTTTAATTAATTAAAATTTTAATTTTCTACTGAACTGTAAAAAGGCAGTATATTTAATAATTTGAATACATAAAAATTTTTGTTTTTTTTTTTTTTAATTAATTAATTATTATTATAAATTTTTAAGGCAGTGAACAATAAAAATTATTAAAAATAAAAAAAAAATTAAATTTTTTATTATTAATTTTTTTTTAAATAAATAATTATAATTAAGTATATAATAATATATAATATATAACAATATTATTTTATTTAATATTATTAAATGATTTATTCTTTTGTTTTTTTTTATTATTATTATTAAAATAAAAATTAAAAAAAAAAAGAATTAAAATAATAAGAATAAAATAATTCATAATAATTCTAGAAAAAAAAAAAAAAGAATTAAAATAATAAGAATAACATGATTCATAATAATTCTAGAAAAAAAAAAAAATTCATAGAATTTAGACTAGGATTAATCTTTATTAAAAATTATTAATTTAAATTAAACATGCATGTGACATATATATTACATTAAAATAAAGAATATATATATTAAACATGAAATATAATCAAATTAAAAAACATTTAATTAAATCAATAAAAAGGAAAGAAGTTAAACTTCTAACCTTTTCCATTCAATAAATGAAATATCATTCGAATCTGTATCGGAATAAATTTCATGCATTATCTTTTCGATGTCAACGCCTATGAAGTCCCCCCGGAATATTCTTATTGTTTATTATGCCATTTGAGAAAAATCCGATAGAGTATTTTTACAATCGGTATAACAACAGTAAAAAAATGCGATAAACCCACAATATCCGGAACAGAAAACTCGGATGAACTTTTAATAAATTTGTTTATGCCACTACCTTTGTTCCCCAACCATTTTTAGTTTTTCAAATGCATAACACCCATCAAGGAAAGTGTTAAGTATCAAGTAATATATATATTAACTTCATTAGTTAAGGCAAATTTCAAGAATAAGTCATCAGCACGTGTTTAAAGAATTGTATTTCTATCCTGTTCAAAGGCCTTATAATTGAATATCCATGAACAATGAGAATAACTTTGTGTTTTTTTCACCACAACAAGGACAGCACGTAGTAAAGTTTTCAAGTGAACGTTTATCTTTTCTTTAAGTAGAAACTTATAGTTAAATTAAAAACCGCTACATATTCTCATAATCTAGAAGAACCCAAGTTGGTATTGGAAGTAAGATAGAGCAAGATCCTGTATATCTTTGGAAAGTCTATATATATATTTTTCCATGTATATAGAAGCTCTTTTATCTGGATTTTTCGTTAGTGTTTCTCTCTCAATAAATACTTATCCTTAATTTCCTTTTTTGAAAGATCTTTTAATTTCTTCTTTAGGGCACAAGAATCTTTAATCTATGAATAATAATAAGGCATTGTAGGGATGTTTGTGATTAGTTCTTTAATAATACAAGAAGATTTTCCACACTTATCGAAACAACGAATTTGAGTTATATAGCACAAATCGCTGAAAAGGGAATAAACCAAAGTTATAGTATACAAGTGCAAATGTTAGGGTTAATAGATTTGTGTCCAAAACTCCAAAATAATCCTCTATTGAATATAAATTGGGCTTTTTTAGTTTTAATCTTGTTAGAACCTAAAAGGAGAGAATAGTAGTTTAAAATATTGATAATATGGAAAGAAAAAATTCTTCGTTTAAGAACCACTGGATATAACAATATTATTTTATTTAATATTATTTAATAATTTATTCTTTTTTTTTCTTTTTTTATTATTATTATTTAAATAAAAATTAAAAAAAAATAATAATTAAAATAATAAGAATGACATGTGTTTTTCACAATTATTATTAAGTGATTCATAATAATTCTAAAAAAAAGAAAAAAAAATTCATAGAATTAATCTTGTTTTTTTTTCTTTTTTATTGTTATGTTGTAATAATTATTGTCAAAAATCTAATACAAAACAATTACAAAAAACTTTTTTTTTTATAAAATAATTTTTTAGAATAATATTTCATATTAAAAAAAAAATTTTTTTTAATTCTTTTTTTTTTTAAACAAATACATATTTAAGGTTCAAAATAATATAATATAATTAAATTTATTGAAAAAAAAAAACTCTTATTATTTAATTTGACAGATTCTCTTATTTAAATTTATTGAAAAAAAACTCCTATTATTTAATTTGACAGTTTCTTTTATTTGACAGTTTCTCTTGTTTAAATAAAATTATTTAAATAATTTCATTTATTTATTTATTTATTTATTTAATTTTATATATGTATTTATTTATTTATTTATTTTTATATATGTATTTATTTATTTATTTATTTATTTATTTATTTATTTATTTATTTTTATATATGTATTTATTTATTTATTTATTTATTTATTTATTTATTTATTTATTTATTTATTTATTTATTTATTTATTTATTTATTTATTTATTTATTTATTATTTATTTTTTTTTTTTTCGAGATAAGAATTTCTCAATAAAGTTAAAAATATACTTTTTAAATCTTTATTAAAGAATTTCTTATTTACATTTGACATATTTTTTAATAAATCAACAAAAAAAATAATGTATAATACTTTTTTGAAAATGATTCAAAAAAAAAAAAATACACATTGTACACATTGCGTATGATTCTTTTATTTATATATATATATATGTATATTTTCTATTTTATATAAACATTTTATATAAACATTTATATATATATATATATAATTAAATATTTTATCAATTTTTATGACATTATTAATAAAAAAGAAAGACAAAAAAATACAAATATAATGAATATAATAATATTGATATTAAAATAATAAATAAAAAGAAGAAAAGAAATATTATAAAACATTATTTTTTTTATTTTTTATTTTTTATTTTATTATGTTTTTTTATTATTATTTAAAAAAAAATTTTATTACATTATTTATTATATTAGATATTATAAAAACGATATTTAAATAATAGAATTAGTATTGATTATTTATATCTTTATTTTATGTATAATATATTTTACAAAAATTTAAAAAAAATTTTTTTTTTTATAACTTTATATAAATATTTATATTATTAGAAAATTATAAAATAAAAAAAAAATAAAAGGTATATTAATTTAATTATTTAATAGATTTTTTTTATTTTATTATACTATTTAGTTTTTTTTAATTTTTTTTTATTTTTTTTAATGTTGAATTGAATGCGTTAGATGTAAAAGAAAAAAAAAGTAGATATAGAATTAATAATTCATTATTCATATTACTTTTTTTTTTTTTTTAGAAAAAAAAAATAATTTTTATCTCAATAGATAAAAAAGAAAAGAAAAACGGAATCATTATTTTATATTTTATAATATATTATATATTTTTTTTTGAAATTTCTTTTTTATTTCTCTTGAATTTATTATTATTATTATTATTTAGGATTTATTTTCATTTTTAATGGATTCTGTATTAATAATCGAATTTATATCAAATAATGCTGATCCACCAGAAGTAACTGTTGGAAGTTTACCATTCCATTTTTCAATAAATTCCATCATAATTACTTTATCTGTAATTTGTTGATTTTTAAGTTGATAAGATTCTGATTCTGCTTTAGCTTTTTCTACTAATTGTTGTGCTTCAACTTTGATTCTTGCTAAATCTTGTTCAGCTTTTAATGCTTGTTGTTGAGCTGTTTGTTTAGCTTCAATAGCTTTATTAAATTCATCGGAAAAATCAAAATCAATTATATTAAGTACTTCAATATAAAGTCCATAAGGATTAATTTTTTGTGAAATTTCTTTTTCCATTTCATTAGATACTACTGATCGATTAGTAATAAGTTGTTCAGCATTATATTTTGCTGCTACTGACTTAACACAATCTTCAATAGCTGGATTTACAATAACATTATTAAAATCTTTTCCTACATTTTTATAAACACTAGCAGAATAAGTAGGATTTACTCTATAATTTACAGCTACTTTTGATGAAATCGTTTGTAAATCTTTAGAAGCAGCATTAGATGCTTTTTCTGTTTTAATTACTCTGTTATCAATTTGAACAATTGTTGATATAAATGGTAATTTAAAATGAAATCCTTCACTAAGTACTTTATCCGATACTTTACCTAAATTTATAGTAACACCAGTATGACCTGCATCAATTATTGTAAAACTATTAAATAAAAGCATTATACCAAAACCAATCACAATAAAAATGATTATCCCTCTTTTGATCCATTTTTCTTTTTTTAATTCGGTATTGTCAAGATTTAAATCCATTTTCTTTTGCTTTTTTTTATTTTTTTTATTTAATAATTAATTTTACTTTATTTAATTTTATTTTGTTTTATTTTATTTTAATTTTATTTTATTTTATTTTTATTTTATTTAATTTTATTTTATTTTATTTTTTAATTTTATTTTATTTTAATTTTATTTTATTTAATTTATTTTATTTTTTAATTTTATTTTATTTTAATTTTATTTTATTTAATTTTATTTTATTTTATTTTATTTTATTTTATTTTTATTTAATTTTTTAATTATTTTTATTTTATTTTAAATAGTATTATTTAATTGTTAATTTTTTATAGTTTTATTTTTTAATTATACTTATATATAAATCTTTTTGTTTTTGTTTTTGTTTTTGTTTTTGTTTTTGTTTTTGTTTTTTTGTTTTTTGGTTTTTTATTTTTTGAAAAAAATATAGACTATTTATATAAAAATAAAATATGTAAGAGAGAGAATTAGATAAAAGATTTTTAATTAATTAATAAAAATTTTTAATTACCTACTGAACTATAAAAAGGCAGTATATTAAATAATTTAAATATAAAAATAATAATAATTATTAATTATAAAAAAAAATTTTTTTTATTATTATTATTTTTGAAATTTTAAATAAAAAAATAAAAATAAAAATTAAAAAAAAAAAATTTTTTTATTATTATTATTTTTAAATTTTTATGAAGGCAGTAAATAATAAAAATTATTATAAAAATAAAAATTTATTATTATTATTATTATTTTAAAAAGTATATTATAATATATAATATATAACAATATTATTATTTTTTATTTAATATTATTTAATAATTTATTCTTTTATTTTATTTTTTTTAATTATTATTAAAATAAAAATTAAAAAAAAAAAAAAGAATTAAAATAATAAGAATAACATGTGTTTATCATAATGATTCTAAAAAAAAGGAAAAAAAATTCATTGAATTAATGTTATTCTATTTTTTTTTCTTTTTTTTTTTTTTATTGTTATGTTGTAATAATTATTGTCAAAAATCTAAAACAAAACAGCAACAAAAAAACGTTTATATATATATAAAATAATTTTAAAAAATAATATTTTATATTAAAAATATATATTTTTTTTATAATTTTTTTTAAACAAATACAAATTTAAGGTTCAAAATAATATATTTAAAATTTAAATTTATAAAAAAAAAAAAAAAAAAAAACTTTTAATATTTAATGTAACAGGTTTCTTTTAAATAAGAGAAAGTGTCAAATAAATGATTTTATTTAAATAATTTTATTATTTATTTATTTATTTATTTATTTATTTATTTATTTATTTATTTATTTATTTATTTATTTATTTATTTATTTATTTATTTATTTATTTATTTATTTATTTATTTATTTATTTATTTATTTATTTATTTATTTATTTATTTATTTATTTATTTAAACAAATCAAGTTTTTTTTTTTTTTTTAGATCAGAATATTCTCCATAAAGCTAAAAAAAATTTTTCCTAAAAATATTAATTTAAATTAAAGAATTTTCTATTATCATTTGACATATTTTTAATATATCAACAAAAAAAAAATAATAATAATAAAAATAATGTATAATACTTTTTTGAATATGATATGATACAAAAAAAAAAAAAGCACATTATACACATTGTGCATAATTCTTATATATATATATATATATATATTTTTTTTTCTATTTTATAAAACATTTTATATATATAAAACTAAATATTTTTATGATATAAATAAAAAAGAAATAACATAAAATTATAATATTATACAATAGATCATTAATGATGAATGATTAAATTATTACATTATTTATTTTACTGCCTTTATATTATTGTTATCATTAACATTATCATTTACATTATTGTTATTATTATAATTTATTATATATATATATATATATTTTAATTTACTTCTTATAAAAGTAACAATTATTATAATAATGGTAATGGTAGTGGTGATTGTAATAATAAATAATAAATAAAAATCATATAAAGATAAAAAAATATAACAAATATATTATCATTAACTTTTTGATTATTGTATAAATTTATGGATATTTTATTTTTTTTATTTTTTGTTTTTTATTTTTTATTATTTATTATTATTCTAACATTTATTACATAAAATTATTATTACTATTATTATTAGTAGTAGTAGCATTAGTATTAGTATTATCATTATTTTTGGGGTTATTGTTTCATTTATGATAATTATTTATAATAATTATTCTTAGTAATAATTTAATACATACATATTTAGTTTGATTTGATAATAATAATAATAATAATTATAAAACTAAAGTTAAAAAAATATAAGTCAAAAAATAAAAATTAAAAAATAAAGTAATATAAAGTGTTAAATTATAAATAATATATATAAATATATATACTATATTTTTTTAAAATATTTTATACATTGATAAATAAATTTTAAAATTTTTAAAAAAAAATAAATAAATTCATAATACATATTAAAAATAGTAAAGAAAATAAAATGAAAATATAAAAATATTTAATTTTAAATTAAAAATTAAAAAAAGAAAATATTAAAAAATAATAAAAAATAATATAAATAAAAATAAAAATATAAAAAAAATAAAAAATTAAAATAAAACGAAAATAGAAATAAAAATATAAAAATAAAAATAAAATGAAAATAAATAAATAAAAAAATTAATTAATTAAAATTAATCATCATTATTATATAGTATATTCAAATATAAAAAATAATATTATTGAAGATAATAATAATGATGAAAATTTTTAATAAATTAATTATTTTTATTTTTTATTTTTATTTCTATTTTCATTTTTATTTTCATTTTAATTTTTATTTTTTCCCCTAATTTATATTTAAAAATTTAATTTAATTGCATTTTCCAAATTCAGATTGATGAAGGTTCTTGTTTTTTTGTGATAGTAGTAGTAGTAGTAGTAGTAGTAGTAGTAGTAGTAGTAGTAGTTTTTTTAATAATTTTAGTGGTAGTTTTTTTAATAGTAGTTGTAGTTGTTTTTGATTCTGAATTAAAAGATGTTGTAATAATATCAATTGATGAATTATCACAAAGCTTATAATTCTTTACACTAGTTTCATCAAGACATATTTCATTTCCGTGTCTACAAAGAGAAGAATAAAATTCATTATCATAATACATATAATATTCACAAACAACAAGTTTATCATTTGTTAAAGTTTCTCCTCTTATATCTTCATTATTAAATAATTTACTATATTATTATTATTATTATTAATTATTATTATTGTATTATTGTTGTTGTTGTTGTTATATATATTTATTAAATTTTAAAAAAAATTATTATATGAATAAAATAATTATTAATAATTTATAATATATACTTTTATATATATTTATAATTATATTTATATTTATCTTTATATTTATCTTTATCTTTATATTTATATTTATATTTATATTTATATTTATATTTATATTTATATTTATATTTATATTTATATTTATATTTATATTTATATTTATATTTATATTTATATTTATATTTATATTTATATTTATATTTATATTTATATTTATATTTATATTTATATTTATATTTATATTTATATTTATATTTATATTTATATTTATATTTATATTTATATTTATATTTATATTTATATTTATATTTATATTTATATTTATATTTATATTTATATTTATATTTATATTTATATTTATATTTATATTTATATTTATATTTATATTTATATTTATATTTATATTTATATTTATATTTATATTTATATATTTATATATTTTAAATTTACATTTCAGTAAGTTTAGATAAATTGTTATATGATTTAGGAATTTCATCATCTATTTTATTTGAATTTAAATCTCTGAATAAAAAAAAAAAAAAAAAAAAAAAAAAAAAAAAAAAAAGATATTTATATTAATATACCCATGTTATTATTATTTGTTATAATCATTAATTATTTTATTATTAATAATTATCTATTATTACTATTAATTTTCAATAATAATTGATTAATAAAAAATATTTTTTCCTTTTTTTTCTTACAATTTTTCGAGTTTTTCAAGTTTTGCTATTTGTTCAGGGAATTTCATTAATTCATTATGTTCTAAATTACTAAAATGTTTAATCATTTATTTAGAATTTATATATATTAATAAAAAAAATATTAAAATGTTTATAAATAAATTATTAAATAAATTATTAAATAAATTAAATAAATATATAAATAAAATAAATAAATATTTTATATATATTTACAGTATTTTAAGATTTTTAAGATTTTCAAATTCCTTTGGTAATTCATTAATATTATTACCCGGTAAAATACTAATATTTATAAAAATATAGAAATTTTTATAATAAAATTTTATATAATATTATATTAAATTATATTAGACATATATATAACATCATATTATATTATATATTAAATTATATTATATTATATTATATTATATTATATTATATTATATTATATTATATTAGACTTTTATATATCATACAGTTGTTCAAGCTTAGTAAGATTTCCTATATCTTTTGGATTTCCTATTTCATTAGCTGTTAAATCACTATAAAAATAATTATTATTCAAATAGTGAAAATATATATATAAATTTTAAAAATTTATTCCTTATAAACAAAAAATTGAAATATATTTTTTTTTAAAAAAAAATAAATAAATAAATAAATAAATTTTTAAATTACATATAGTTTTTTAAGATTTACAAGATTACCAATAAATTCAGAATGGTTTTTTATTTTAAAACAGTCATGTAAATTACTAAAAATGTATATATATATGTGTGCGTGTGTGTGAAAATAATATTAATATTATAATAAAAAATGAATAAAAAAAATTAAAAATAAAAATAAAATAAACATATAATATATATTTAATATATTTATATTTAATATATGAAAATTTTGAAAATAATAACAAATAAATAAATAAATATATAAAAATAATAAAAAAAGCAAAAAAAAATTACAGATTCTCAAGTTTTTTAAGATTTCCAATGGAAAGATTTTCAAGTTCAGAATTACTTGATAAATCACTAATACATATATAATTATAAAATAATATGAAAGACAAAAAGAAAAAATATTATATATATATATATTATATTTAATAATATTAGATTTTATTAGATTTTACATATAATATATAATATATAAATTAAATATTATTATTATTATTATTACTACTACTATTGTTATTATTATTATTATTATTACTACTACTATTGTTATTATTATTATTATTATTATTACTACTACTATTGTTATTATTATTATTATTATTATTATTATTATTATTATTATTATTATTATTATTATTATTATTATTATTATTATTATTATTATTATTATTATTATTATTATTATTATTATTATTATTATTATTATTATTATTATTATTATTATTATTATTATTATTATTATTATTTCTTACAGATATTCAAGGTTTTCAAGATTATTTGATCGTTCAGAAATCTTTGTTAATTCATTATAAGAAAGATCTCTATAATTTATTGTATTTTAGGAAATAAGAAGATAAAAAAAAATTTACTTTTTTAATATTTCATATACATTATAATTCTTTTTAGAAAATTTTAATATTTCATATACATTATAATTCTTTTTAGAAAAATTTAAAGTAATAATTAAATATATATTACAAAACTTACAAATATTTTAAATTTTTAAGATATCCTATAGTATCATCAATTAAAGTTAATCTATTATTTGAAAGATCTCTAAAATTTTACCAAAATAAAAAAAAAAAAAGATAAAATAAAATAAAATAATTTTTATTTATTATTGTTATAATTTATTTTATAGATTTATTTTTTTATTATTATTATTATTTATTTATAATAAATAAATAAATTATAATTATATTAAATATTATTATCATTTACAAAAAATTATTATTAAAACTTACAAAGATTTAAGATTTACAAGATTATTTATTTTTCCATTAACAGTTTCAATAGAATTATATGGTAAATGACTATAATTATTTATAAATATATATATAAATAATAAATATTAACATTGATTAATAATAACACTAAAGTTTTAATATAAAAAAGTTTTTTTTTTTTTGTTAATTTTCATATATAATACTTATACATACAGAATTTCTAAATTGGTTGATGAATTTATACATTCTGGAATAGATCCTATTCCACATGATTTTATATATCTAAATATACACATATATATTAAATAATAATAAACAATAATTTTTCAATATTAAACATAAATATTGAACATAAAATAAGTTTTAAAATTTATATATTATAAATCTTACAATTCATTAAGATTTTTCAAATTGCAAATTTCATTCATAAATTCTTCATTAATATTAAAACTATATATATCTCTAAATAAATATTATATATAAAAATACAGAGAGAAAGAAAAAAATTAATAATTTTATAAATATGTATCTATATAATTAATAATCCAATTAAAAAAATATCTTACAATGATTTTAAATTTTTAAATTTAGATAAATCGCCTTCAATATCACCACGAAATGGGGATCCCTTTCCATGATTATAAAAAGTAAAACTCCTAATAAATTTATTTATTGAATAAATATTTAAAATTAATGTTATATAAGAGAAAAAATAAAACTTATTTAAAACTTTTTTTATATAAATAGATATAAAAAAATTTTTTTCTTTACAAATTAGTTAATTTATTGAATTTTTCAAGTAGATCTAATTTTACAGTAGATTCAGTACCTAGTACACTAATTAATTTTATTTTTTTATTTTTTTTTTTTTTTTTATATAAAAAAAAATTTAAAAAAATTTTTAGTTTTATATATGTTTAATATAATACTTTTATTAATTTAAAATATAATAATTTTTAATATAAATTAAAAAAAATTAATTTACAATTTTTCAAGATTTGGTAAATGGTCAACATCAATTAAATCAAGACTTCCTCCTAAAATCATAGATCTAATATATAGAATTATTTTTATTAAAAAAAATTAATAAAATTTACAATGATATTAATTTTTAATTATTACTATATTGAAAAAAAAATAAACCTACAATTCCTTTATTCCTTTATTAGATATGACCAAATCCTTTGGGATGGTTTCATGATAATATTTTTTATTTAAATCATAGTACGAATCATGATTATTTTTTATTATCCTAAAAGAAAAATAAAATATTATTATTATTATAAATTCAATTTTTTAAAAAAAATATAACTTTTATTATTTAAAAAAAAAAATTACAATTTGTTTAATTTTTTAAGATCACCTATAGGTTTGTAATTTAAAGATTCATCTAAATAAGTATCATCAAAAGATCTAATTAAATTATTAATTTTTTTTTAAAATATATAACGTTAACAATAGTTTTATATTTATTAAAAAATATTTTATTAATTTAAAAAAAATAAAAATTTACAATGATTCTAAATTATCTAAAGTAGAAATGTCATTAATATTATCTTGAGAAATTTTTATTCCGCGAATATCTCTGTATTATTTATTTTAATTAATTTTTAATTGAAAAAAATAATTAAGATTTTATAATTTTTAATTATATTTTTTATAATAATTATTACTAATTAATAATATACACTTACAAAACTTTTAATTTTTTTAAATTTTTTAAAATATTTTTTCTCATAGTAATTATTATAGCATGATTACAATTATAAGCAGAGCATGAAGCATAATGTAAATTATAATGAATATTTCTAAACAACAATTATTAAAGATAATAATATAATGTAGTAAATAGTATAAAATAATTTAATAAAATAAATAATTAATATATATAAAATAAATATATCTTTTTACTTATTATTATTTATTTATTTATTTATTTATTTATTTATTTATTTATTTATTTATTTATTTATTTATTTATTTATTTATTTATTTATTTATTTATTTATTTATTTATTTATTTATTTATTTATTTATTTATTTATTTATTTATTTATTTATATATTTATTTATTTATTTATTATTAATTGACAATCCATCATAAATTCATCTGAAATAAATTCCTATAAAATAATTATAAATAAAATATTATACTAACAAAGTTTCCAAATTTTTCAATTTATTAATAGCTGTTGGAATTTCTGAATATCCAGAATGTTTAGGAATAGAATAAATACTTCCTTCAAAATCAATATTATAAGAACTGAATTAAGAAAAAGAAATAAGTATTTTAATATAAATAAATATTTATTATTTAAAGTTGTAACATAATAAATATGTATATAAAAATTAAAATATATATAAATTTAAAAATATTTACAGATCTGTAAGATCATATGAAGATAATAATTTGTTTACTTGTTTCTCTGTTAAATCTACATTTGAAATGGTTCTACATTTATTATAAATATAAATTATTTTTTAATAAAAAAAAATAATTAATAAATAATAAGGTTTAAGTAAATTTATTTATATATATATACTATTCTCAATATCTTAATAACATATATTTGAATGTGTAAATAATTACAATTTATTAATTTTTCCATCCTTAGTTGTGGAACATTCAGTAATTGATTTTAGAAGATCCTTATCAATTTTATCACATTCTGAAGATAAAACAAAAGGAATGAATACTAAAAATAAACCTAAGGATTTTAATGTATACTTCAAATTCATTATTCTTTTTTATATACAAATTTTAAATTTTAAAATAATGAAAAAAAATATTTAAAATCAAAATATAAAATGTAACAATGAATAAACAAAATAAAAGAAAAAGAAAAGTAAAAAGAAATATTAATTAAATAGTTGTTTAATTAATTAAAATTTATTTATTTATTTATTTATTAATTTATTTATTTATTTATTTATTTATTTATTTATTTATTTATTTATTTATTTATTTATTTATTATTTTATACATTTATATTTATTTGTATAAAAATAGAAAAAAAGGAATTCTTTTTTATATTATTTATTTATAAATATATCCAAAAATTATATATAATAATTTATTAAATGTTAAGATAAAAACATTTTTGAAAAAAGTTTATGTTGATTTAAATTATTAATTTTAATTTATTTTTATATATAAATAGTTATATTAAAAATATATAATTATTTATAATAAAAAATAAAATGATTGGTTATATTAATTAAAAAAAGTTTAAAGAATTTCATTAAATAAAAAAAAGAAAATTCGTTAACTTTATTTAATAATAAATTACTACTTTTATAGATAAAAAAAATGGATTACAAAATTTTTTAGTTTTTTTAAATAATTAATAATCGAAAAAAACTTTTTCAAATTTAAAAACCTTATTTTATTTTTTTAAGTTAATAGTTAATGTTATATAAATTATATAAAAAAATATCAATATTATATAGTTGTAAATAAATATTTATATTTTTTATAAATATTATATAATATTATGCAAAATGCAAATACAAAAATGATAATATATATTATATAATATCATTAAGCATTTTATATTTAAATTCAATAATTAATTTTTTATAATGATATATATTTAACAAATTATCTGGTAATACCAAAAAAAAATATAATTTTAACATATAAAAAGTATATTAAATTTTTAATTCATTATATATCATTATATATCATATCATAAATTATTTTTAGCATATATAAAACAATACTTTATATATTATAATATATTATAATATATATACAAAAATATATACAATAATGTCAATGTATTTTATATTATATACAATATATACAATAAATATATACAATAAATGTCAACTTTATATTAATATTTTATTTGATAAAAAAAAAAGTGTAACAAATATTAAAAATTTTAAAAAAATGGAATTGTTAATAGATAAGTAATACATTAATGACACATACATATTTAATACATGACATTTCAATACATTTAAAGCATAATTCATGTATTAAAACATATATTTATATTAAACTAAATCTAATTTTTATACAATTAATGTAGAATGTTCACACAAAAAAAAAAAAACCCCCAACTGAAACAAAATTAAAAAGTGGCTAAAAAAAAAATAATATATGTTTTTTTATTTAATTTTTGATTCTTTAAATTTAACATTATAAATAATAAAAAAAAATAATAATAATAATAAATATTATTATTAAATATTATTTATTATTATTATTATTATTATTATTATTATTATTATTATTATTATTATTATTATTATTATTATTATTATTATTATTATTATTATTATTATTATTATTATTATTATTATTATTATTATTATTATTATTTATTATTATTATTATTATTATTATTATTATTTATTATTTAAATATCTTCAATATATTCGAAATTTAAAATGTTCTATAAAATATACATAAATAATGGATATAATTATATATTGAGCATTTAAAAAAAAAAAAAAAAAAAAAAAAAAAAAGAAAGAAAAAACTATAATTAAATTTTTATATATTAACTTAGAATATATACACTTCGAAAAAAAATATATTTATTACATTAATTTCTTACAATAATAAAAAAATATCATAGCTATTGTTATATTAAAAAATAAACAAAATGATCTTGTTTGTAATTAAAAAATCTATATAATTGAAATAAAAAAATTCATAATATATATGGATTTAAAGTTATTATTATGTAGAAATAGAAATAATAATGTCATAATAAATACAATTTAGTTTTTATATTATTTTCTTAAAATTATTCCTTTATTTTTATCCTTAATATAAATTGATTAGTAATTTTTCTAAATAAATAAATAATAATAATAATAATAATGAATTTTATTATTTGTGCTTTTTTATCTCCTTTTGATCTTAATTATAATATTTAATATATTATAATTTATCACTTAATATTGAATCTTATAATCTTCACACTAACTATATCATTTATGACATTACAATATTCAAATATATTTAATAGATAATATAAAAACAAATGTTATATCAAAATGACATATATTTATAAAAGATATTTTAAATAATAATATTAACAAACTTTTAAACAATGTTAATATAATTCGGATTATTAAAAATAGGGTTAGATAATCTTAATTATATTAAAATTTAAATTATTTATTAATTAAATAATTTATAATCAATTATATAATTATTAATTATGAAATTAATATAGATTTATTACATATTATTCATTGCTATAGTTTTTAGTAGTAGTCATAACTAATATTTTCAACTTTTGAAAATATTAACGCAACAATAAAATACATAATTCTTATTTTAAGGACTATAGAAAATAAAAAAGCTAAAGAATATTTCTTCCTGCCAAAGAACTTTATGATTATAAAAATATTAGTGATAATTATGATACAAGTAATAATATACTTTGACATACTAATCCTCTTGATTTTGCAATATCCAATAATGTTGAATTAATTATTCAACCAGTTTATAAAGATAATCTTGAAATTAATCCTCAAAATAATAATATTAATTATATATTTATTAAACATATGACTTACGAAATATCAAATGTAAATGATATACCTAATGATCTATTAATTCTTAATCCTTTAACAATACATGATAATAATTTGTTTTAATCTATTATTATGTAGTGTAAAAGTAATAGTTTATGTAATCAAAGGTATTTTAATAATATAAAAGAACCAATAGATTATGATGAAATTAATTGAAATTAATAAAATTATTATAAAAAAAACTTAATTTTATGCTTATAAAAGATAACAATAATTCAAATAACAAAAAATGTCATTTTATTAAAAATGATTTAGAAAATGGACATATACCATGTCCATATACTCTAATAAAAAAAAAAAAGAAGATATTTGTAATGTTGATCCAGATGATAAATATATATAAAGAAATAAGTTATTATAAACATATTAGTGAAGATAAATTTTAAAATGATAGTGACGAATTTAAGAATTTATTTAATGAAATAAATACAAAAATTTATAATAATAGATAATTTAAATAAAAATATATATTTGATGATTATAAAAATGAAATAGTTGATTTTAATAATAATAAAAATATTTATTTAAATAATATTAATGATTCATTTAATGTAGAAAATGAAACAAATAATAATAAAAATCTAAAATTAAAGCAATTAAATGATGCTGAAAATAAAATAAATATAAAAGTACAATAATTGATAATACATATAATAATAATAAAGACTAGTTGATGATATATATATATAGATTAGATAATACGACTATAGAAAATTATTTAATATTAATTTAAAATGACTTTAGAAAATAATATATCCAACGAACATAATAACATTATTATGGATGTAGAAAAAAAGATTAATGACAGGACAGATATGTTTGATAGAATTTTATATTCTACTATTAACAAAGAGTTATATGATCAGTTTTATAATTTAAAAACACATTTAATAATAGTAAATAATAATAATAACTATTGATAATAATTTTCATTTCTGTTATTTATAATTTATTATATTTATTTAATAAATATCATTTTAACTATGTTAAGCATCATTTTAGTAATAATACAACAAAATAAATATAGAATAGAAAAGATGATGAATTGAAAAGATGTTGGGAGGCATTTGTATAATTTTTAAATTTTTACTCTTACCAATATTGGAAAGTATGAATGTAAATTAAAAAAAAATTAATTAATACTATTTGGTTCAAAAAATTATATTAAATAATTTATTAGTATTGTTTTCAAAGAAAATTATTAAAATAGAGTTAATTAATATTGTTATGTTTGTATTTGTTAATAATTAATAAACTTGTATTAAATATACAAATATAGAAAGAGAGAAAAAATAAAAATTCAAACTTTTATTCTTTCATTACTAATTCTTGTATAATTCTTTTGTATTAAAAATAAAAATATTATTTATTATTTATTGTTCTTTTTATTTTTGTTTTATTTTACTAATTATTAATTACTATATATAATAGGAAATATTAATTTTTTTTTCATTTTTACTTTTTATTACTCAATAACTTTTTTTTATAATTCTTAAATATATATTATTATTAATTATTATTAAATAGTATTAATTGTTATTTATTTTTTATTATTATTAATAATATTTAAAAAAAAAAAAAAAAAAAACTCGTGTGTATAATATAATAATATAAATTTAAAATTATTATAATATATATAAAGTTTAAAGATAAAACTTTAATTATACAAAATAATTATTTATATAAATTTTTTTTTAATTTTGTCAAATAACTTTGTTATTTTTATATTTTTATATCTTGTATATTTATATAATATATATTAATTATTCAAAAGTTTTCCCACTGAATATTTAAAACATCATATGGCAAGATTGTTTAACCATCCTTTATAATATATTTATTCTTATTTATTGAAAATTTTGCCGTTATTTCAAAAAATCATGCTTTGATTTAAAATTTATATATTAAAAAATTTATAATATACATAAAATATATGTTACACAAAAATATATATATTAATGTATATAATATTAATTTGAATTATTATATTATTATATATAAAAAGTTTAAATTATATAAAAATTATATAGAATTGTTACATTTTCTATATTTTTTCTTTTTGAATTGTATAATTTTGTAAATTTTTTTTTTCCATATTATTGGTTCAAAAAAAACAAATAATAGTGATAAAATATTTTATGAATTACAGTATATGTTAGTGGATATACAAAAAAATAAAATATACAAAAATTATATTAATAAATGTATAATTATTTTAATATTATTTACTAGAATGGCTAATAAAATAAACAAACAGTTGAAGACTTTTTTATTGAATATTTGAAAATATTTTAAATAAATTAGTTGATTAAATGTATCATTAATAATTCTTATTATTAATAATATTGTTAATTATTAATATTTTTTCTAAAAAAGTAAATAAATATTTTAATAAATACTTGGTAATAAAAAAAAAGACCTTTTTTCATGTTCTTTTATTATTTTATAATAAAAATTTTATGGAATAAAATATACTATAATATAAAATGACCATTTATAATAGTATAATGATTAAATATATTGAATATAATAAGATAATAATATAATATATATATATTATATAAAGTATATATTTGATATACAATATATAAAACTTATATATACACAATATATAATCCTTTAATATCTTAATATATACTTTACATATATTAAAATAAAAAGGATTTTATTTATATTTATAAAAAATTGATTATATTTCACAATTTTTTTTTATTGTTAACTTTTTTTTTTAAATAATACTATTTTAACTTTAATATATATTTAATTTAAGGGTTTCAAAGTTTATATTAAAATAAAAAAAAAACATTGAAAATAATAATAAAAAGAATAAACTATTATATAAAAATATTATAAAGTTATTTGGTCCAATTAAATTTCTTTAAATGGAGATATGAAACATATTAAAAGATTAATTTATTAATTATTATATAATTCCATTTTATTATTATTGCATTATTCATATTTTTATATAATATTTATTTTTTTTTTCATTAGTATGTAAATTAATTTAGAATTAAACTTTAAATTAAATTCAAAAACTTTAATTTATATTAAAATTAATTATAAACCATATTTAATTAATATTTAATTTATTGTATATTCAGGTATGTATAATAAAATAAAAACAATATAAAATATATACATATATTAATATTGACTTTTAACTTTATTTTTTAATTTTTTAAATTTTGTTCATATCCAATAATATAAATTGTTTAATTATTTAAAAAAATTTTTATATAAATATAAATAAGAATAATTTACCGTTTTTTAAGAAAAAATTTTTTTTTTCATTTTAATAATTAATTTCATTTTATTCAATTTTAATTCTTAATAATTATTTTGAAAAAGTTTAATAGTAAATGAAATAAGGAAAAAAAAAAAATTTTTTTTTTTATAAGTCATTACAGTTCAGATACTTTTTTTTATAAATACTTATATAATTATATATATTATATATACAATTATCTTACTTTATTGAACTTATAACAATAAAAAAAGAGTAAAAAAAGGAAAAAAAATAATGGAATAAAAAATTATTAACAAAAATAAACAATAAATAAAAATCATAAGCAAAAAGGAAATTATTAATAAAAAAATTCAAATAAAATTAAAACTATTTTTTTAAAAAAAATTTTTTTAAAGTAGTAGTTTAAAAATAATAATATATACAATAACTTTAAAAAAGATAATAATAAATATATTACAATATATTATATAATTAAATATATAATAAACTTATTTATTACTATCTTTTTTAAATATTAATATTATCATTTTTTTCAAAAAAAAAAAAAAAAAAAAAAAAAAAAAAAGCAAAAAAAAGCAAAAAAAATAAAAGAAATATACGAAAGTAACATAAAAAGGGAAAATAAATTATTCTATATTTTCACTTTAGATTCTTTATAAATATTTTTTTATTATAAGATAATAAGATGGATAATCAAAATAAAAATCCTTTTGATTTTAATAATCTAGCTAATACTAAAAGTATACCTGGTACAAGTAAGAATAATCCTGTACCTAATTATCCTGTACCTAACTCTGGAAACAATAATTCTGGATATAATAATCCTGTACCTAACTCTGGAAACAATAATTCTGGATATAATAATCCTGTACCTAACTCTGGAAACAATAATTCTGGATATAATAATCCTGGACCTTTTAATCCTGGAAATAATAATCCTGTAAATAATAATTCTGGAACTTTTAATCCTGTAAATGGTAATCCTTGGTCTGGAGGTTTCCATTCTGAAATTAATAATCCTAATAATGGTAATAGTGGAAATAATGGTTTTTGGGGTAATGGAGGAAATATTCCTGGAATGGGTAATATTGAAAGTGGATATATTGGAACTAATAAAGATATAATTGATAATAAAAGTAAATCAAATGATAATAAAAATGATGATGAAAAGAATAGTAATGTAGGTAATTCTTCCGTAAAAGAAAAAGATAGTGATCATAATAATAATAATGATAAGCAAAATGATAGTACATCAATTAATAATGATATAACTCAAACATCATCCATAGCTAATGGTAATAATACTATAACAATGGATAGTAATGGTAGTCTATCAAGTCAGTCAAATCAGTTAGAAAATAATCACACAAATAATAGTCATGGTAAACCTAAAAGAACTAGTGATTATCCATCAATAATTATTTTAGTAATTGTTAGTATAGGTATTATATTATTATTCTATATTATTATTAGAAGAAAATATAAAAAAAATAAGGATAGTCGTTATAAACAAAGGTTATTGGAAAGAAGTTTTGAAAATTCATATAATTATGATACACTTGAAAGAAGTTATCAATATAGTTTACCAAGAATGAAAAATGAAGATAAAAATGCTACAGAAACATGTCAAGAATATCTTAATTCTTTAGGACGTTTAAAATATAGAACTCTTACTACAAATCCTTTACAATCTTTTCATTCTCCAACTCTTGAATCTGAATCAGCCGTTTCTTATGGAGGACTTCATACTCCTGATATTTATCAACCAGAACCAATTATGATTGATCCCGAATATGAACCAGAAAGAGCACATTCTAAACGTACTTCAAATTCATCATCTACATTATCAATTAGTGATTATAATGAAACTATACAACCTTCAAAACATTCAAATAAAGCTTCTAGTTTTATACATAAAACACGTAGTAAAGCATCTCTTAACTTATTAAGAAAAAGTAATAGTGAAGCTGAAAATTTGAAAAAATTAAGAAAATGTAGAAGTGATAACGTTAATGTTTTACATAAAAAATATAGTAAATTATCTAGTATTATTCAAATAAATCATAATAATAAAAATGATAATGGTGATCAATATAGTGAAGTTTCTTCTTTATTGAAAAATCAATTAAATTAAAATCGAAAAATGTAAAAAAAAAATAAATAAATGAAAATAATAATAATAATAATATCATCATTATTATTATTTCATTTATTCAATCAATTAAACAAACAAACAAACAATCAATCAAATCAATCGATCATTCATTTATTCATTCATTCTTTTTTCATATTATATATAATAAAAGTAATATCATATATATATAATGTAACATACATTATATATATATGATATTACTTATCAATTATTTTTTTTTTTTTATTTTTATCGCAAAAAAAAAAAATTATATTATACCCAGACGTACATCTTAAATTTAGAATAGTAAATAAAAATTGAAATCAAAAGTAAAAGAAAAAAAAAATAAATATGTTGTTTATTATATCTATAATCGATTCAAATCACCTTTTGTTTTTTTTTTATTTTTAAATTTAGAATGAAGGAGGAAAAAAATTTTTTTTTTCTCTAACAATTTATAGTTTAATTATAATAAATAGACATAAACTTTTTTTTTTATTAATATGAACATTAATAATAATAATAATAATAATAATAATAATAATAACTGTAATAAATTGTAAATTGTAAATTTATCTTATATATATTTTTATTACTGTATCAATTATGTTCTTTTTATTATTATTATTATTATTATTTTTTATACTATATATAAATGATGATGAACATCGTTTGTAATAATAGTATATAAAATATATACTAAACAAAGAACTTTTTTTTCTTTATTTATTATTATTATTATTATTATTATTATTTATTCATTTATTAATTCTTAATTATTATTATTATTATTAATTTTTTTTTTTTTTTTCAAATTTTCCTTTTTAATATATTTAGGTTTACATTCATATTTCCATAATAGTTAAATATTATTTACAAATAATAATTAAAATTATTTATTAATTTTAAAAAAAAAAAAATTAATAATTTTATACTATATATAGAAAATTAATATAAATGTAACAAAAAAAAATGAAAATGAAAAAAATGAAAATATAATTAATAAGGAATAAGAAAATAATAAGAAAAGACACAATATTATATAATAATAATAATAATAATAATAATAATTAATAATGAATATTAATACAATAACAACAATAACAAATACGTAATTAACAATTAATAACTCTTTATAACTAATAAAAAACCTCATTTAAAAAAAAAATCAATAACAAAAAAAGAAACAAAGAAAAAAAAAAAAAAAAAAAAGAAATTAACAAACAAAAACTAAAAGAAAAAAGAAAAAACTTTCAATTAATAATTATTAAGAATAATTGTTTTTTTTTTTATTTTTTTTTAAAAAAATAAATAAAAAAAATTAAATAAATAAATAATCCTCATTCAATAAAATAAAATAAATAGGATAAAATAAGATAAAATATATATAAATATATAAATATATAAATTTGTATTAAATATAATACACAATTAAAAGTAAATAAAATAAAAATTCTAAAAAATAAATAAAATAAAAATTCTATAAGAAAAAAAAAGATACATTTATAATTGAATAATTAAAGTTATGCATTTTATATGGTGGCGAAAATGGAAAATAACGTAAAATGTCTATTATAGATATGTATATTATTATTTCCTTTTTTTTTATTATTTCCTTTTTTTTTTATTGTTTTTTTTTTTTTAAATGTTACATTGTTTCTTTTTTATATTTTTTATTTTAGAGTGGGATAAATTTGACTTGAATTTATTTCATATTGTTATTAAAATTATTATAAATTATTACATCATCTAATATAAGAAATTATTAAAATTATTATAAATTATTACATCATCTAATATAATTTCTTTTTCTTTTGTTATGTATTTTTTTTTTTTATGAATCCATAATAATTCATAAAAAATATATAATTTATTTTATTTTTATTATTATAATTTGTTTTGACTTTTAAAATATGTAAAAATTAAAATTCGTAATAATAATAATCTTTTTAAAATAGTTTAATAAATGTATTTAAAATTAACTAAATAAGTAAATATATAAAAAGTATTAACAATTATTAATTAATATTAATTATTAATATTTAATAAATATTAATTAATAAATAATATATAATTATTAATGATAATTATTATTTAATATATTTAATATATTTAATATATTTAATTATTAAGAAAAAAAAACATAAAATAAATTAATAAATAAATTAACAAAAATAATTAAAATGATGATTGATGATGAAGAATGTTGATCAGTAATTTTTTATAAAAAAAAAAAAAAATTATTTTTATTATTTATTATACTTTTTTTTTAATATAAATTAAAAAAAAAAAAAAAAAAAAAAAAAAAAAAGCATGAAGAAAAAACATGAAAAAAAATTAAATAATGAAAATCATTTAATTCAAAAAGAGATTATGTGAAATTAAAATATTAAATAATAATATTAAGAAAAAAAAAAAAAACTGAGAAATATATAATTAATATATATAAGAATAATAATTAAAGTTTATGATTTAGTAGAAATAAATTAATTATTAACAACAGTAATAATTAAAATTAAAATAATAAAAATTTTGATTATAATAATAATGATTATAATTGATTATAATAATGATTTTAAAAAATTTTTTTTTAATATTTTACAATTTATCAAATTTTAATATAATAGATTTTATTTTTTATTAATTATTATATATATATATACAAAGCAAAAAAAAAAGAAGAAAAGAAAAGAATTCTGAAATAAATTATTTTATAATATATATATATATATATTAAATTGTTAAAAATAGGGTATAATTATTATATGAATAATTCTTTCAATTATAAATATAATAGATAATAATTTTATATATATAATATAATAATATATTTTTATTACTAAGATATTAATGTTAAATAAACGATTTATTTTCTAAAACTAATTAAATCAATATTTTTTAAACTTTAGTTTTCGTTAATATTATTGATAAAAAAAAATACGTTAATAATCTATTAAATATTGTACTTTAAGAAAAAAAAAAAAGGTATATATTCCTGTCTTTTTCTTTCCTTTGATTTTTTTTTAACTTATTGTTTATTGTTATAATAAGTTATTTTTTCATATATATTATTTGATTATCAAATTATTCACTTTTTTTTTTCTTTTTTCTTTTTTTTTTTTTTTAAATATTTAATTCATTATCCGTAAATTATTTCAATAAATTTAATTGATTATTATTAATTCATTATGACTTAATTTAAGAAGATAATTCATTCATATTAATTTTAGTTTTATATTTAATTAAATATTCAAATATTTCTAAATTTTTATTTTTATCAAATGTATTAATTAATTTCGAAATTAAATTATTATTAATATATTCATTATTTGTAGTTTGTATCATAAAATCTAATAAATACTTAAATAATTCAAAATCACCTAATTTTATCGTATATATTAAAATATTTTCTTTTTGATAATTGGAATGACAATTCTCATAATCTGAAATAATATTAGCACCATTTTTTATTAATAATTTAATCATTGGTATAATACGTCTTTCAATAGCATAAATTAATGGTGATTTTTCATCTTTTGTATTAATATAATTGACATCAGCACCTTTACTAATTAATTGTTCCATCATAATTAATTTATCCTTTATACATATTTTTTGATTTTTAATAATAATAATTAAAGGTGTTTCATCATTTTGATTAGGTTCATTAATTTGATATTCAATATCTTTATGTTCTAATAATGCTAAAAATATTTCTTTATTATTAATATTAATTGAAATAATAAGAGGTGAATCTTTATAGTCTATTTTTTTCCTTTTATACTTATTATTATGATTTAAATTAAATTCAAAAAAGGTATTTATATGACGTTTAGTGCCTCTTAAGATAGTATCATACGGTTTAATTAAAAAATTATTAGGATGAAATTTATCAAAGGAAGTAGATTCAATAGAATTTATTGCTTTTTCTTTATTCCTTTTATGATTACCATTAAAATTAATATCTATATTTTTATTAATTAAAAATTTTACAGTCTGTAAATCATTTTTAATAATAGCATAAAAAATTACATTATTGCCGTATTTGTCCTTTTTATTAATATCAACATATTCTACTAGCCATTCAAAAATTTCTATTCGATTCAATAAATATGAATAAATTACAGAATTAAAACTATAATCTGTATTGTTATTTTGATTAATATTAATATTATTATTATTATTATTATTATTATTATTATTATTATTATTATTATTATTATTATTATTATTGTTATTGTTATTATTATTATTATTATTATTATTATTATTATTATTATTATTGATTAAAGTATTTATATTTAAATTATTTATATTTTTATGAATTGATAAAATTAAATATTGAACAATTTTTAAATCATTCTGGTATATAGCTTTTTTAAGCAATTTATAGTATATATATTTATTATTGAATGTATCATTTTCCATATTATTAAATATATTATTAAAATTAAATTGATCATCTTGATTATTATTATTATTATTATAATTATTATTACCAAAAGTTGATTGATGTTGAGAATTTAATGTTTTTAAAATATCATAATATTTTTCGATTTTTTCTTCTGTATTATGATATGAATAATACTTTCCTTCTTTTAAAGGATGATGTTGATGATTAATATATAAATTATTAATATTATTATCATTATGTCTTGAAATACCACCTATATTAGTATTATTTAATAAACATTGAATTGTCATATAATTTCTATTTTCAATAACACTGGACCATAACGATTTACCCTTTTTCCTTTTTATTTTTGGATTTGCTCCTTTTATTAATAAATATTTAAATATTTCTAAACATTTTAAATAATTCTCTTCATCAAATGTATTATAAAAAGCAACAAATAAAGGATATTTATTATAATCATCACAAGTATTAATATCGATATATGAAGAAAGTTTATCATTTTCTAAAAGAAACTTCAAAAGAGATAAATGACGAATTTGTATTAATGCATTTAATATTAAAGATAGAAAAGAAGTATTAAATGTCATTAATATAGAAATATCTAAAGATTTTACAGTTTCTAGATTTTTTTTAATATGAAAAAGATATTTTAATATAAAAATGATAATTTCTTGACATTTTTCAATATACTTTCTATTATCGTTTTTATTTATATTATTATTTATATTATTATTATTATTATTATTATTATTATAATTATTATTATTATTATTATTATTATTGTTATTGTTATTATTATTATTATTATTATTATTATTATTATTATTATTATTATTATTATTATTATTATTATTATTATTATTATTGTTGTTATTTTTTTTATTACTATAAAATAAAGGGTTATCCTTTATAATATTTAATAATATTAATTTTATAAACTCTTGACTTTTATCATTCAATGATAAATTTTTAATAAGTAAATTTAATGAAAATTTCAAACTGTCATAACCATTAATAGAAATTATTTTTATAAATATAACTTCCAGTTTTGAAAAATCGAAAGTAATCTTTTTATTTCCTAATATTTTTTTAATAATATCATATTCTTCTTGAACCATTGCATTTTCTAATAAATAATATTTATATACATTATATTTATTAAGAATATCTTCCGGTTCTCTGGTATCATAATCTAAAAATAATTTTATAAATTTTATTTCATAATTAATTATTTTAAATGCAGCACTATACATAGCATCAGTAATTTTTATTTTCCCTTTTTCTTTAAATAAAGTCTCCGTTAATTGCTTTTTTGATAAGGGAATTTTATTTTGATAATAACTAAGTAAATTTAATATAAATGTCTTATTAAATATATAATATTTAAAAATAATTTCCAATAACTTATATTTATTTCCCCTACCAATTAAATAATATAATAGATCATCTGTAACACCTTGTATATGAAAATCATGAATTAATATATACCTCAAATTTTTTTCATTAAGAAAAGAAATATTATTTAAATAATGAAGAATATTCAAGTTTTGACAATTGTTTTGATTACTGATAGAATAATTTATATCTGCATCATATTTAATTAATAAATCAGCTACTTTAAAATTATTATGAGCAAGTGCAGAAAAAAGAGGTACTTTTATACCTTTATAAGTGATAAAACTAATAAAATAACTGTAATATTTATTTTTAAAATTTTCATTAAAATGAAAAATATATTGAAAAGATTTATATTTACAACAATTTATAATAAATTCTATCATTAAAATGGATGATTCATTTTCTATGGCATAAATTAATATATCAAATTCATTATTATTAAAATCATTTAATTTAATTTTATTAACTTCAATATATTGTTTTAAAAATTTTACATTATTTTTTTTAATTATTTTTATTATATTTTGAAATCGTTCATCATTTTGGTTCATGTTTATATTAATGATAAAATAATACTAATTATTTTAAATATTCCCCTTGACTATTTAATAAAATTAGTTAAAATCTAATTAAAATTTATACATGTGAAACATACTTTATATTTAAACATAAATTATCTTTTAGTTTATTACATTTAAAATAATAAATAATTTTTATTTTATTATAATGTATGATTAAAATTTTACTTTTTTTATTTTAATTAATAATTGGTATTAATAGTATATATTGATAATTAAAGCTTAAAAAATTTTTGAACTTTTTATTTTTATAAACTTAAAAACATATTAAAATAAATTAAAAAATCTTTATTAATAATTTTTATTAATAAATTATTTTTTTTAATTATTAGAAATAATTAAAATAATTAAAAAAAAATAATTTATTAAGTATAAATCTTTAAATATATTATAAAATTCTAATATTTTTATTCTGGAAAATAAAAATTATAGAATTAAAAAAAAAAAAAAATTATATATTAATTGTATAGAAAATTCATAAATAAATATATATTTTTATAATAAAACTAGTATATATAATTATGAGTAATCAAAATAATGAAAATACTGACATTTCTAATGAACAAGAAAACATAGAAAATAATAATAATAATAATAATATTAATAATGGAACTAACGAAATAACAATATCAAATAATGATATCAATCCTTTAAATAATGAAAATGTTAATCCAATAGTTAATAATAATAATTTATTAAATTTAGATAATGAAAATAATATATCAATTATTATTAATAATAATAATTCTAATACATCATCAAATATAAGTCCTTTAAGTAGTGAAGTTAGTATAACAACATCCACAAATAGTAAAAATAGCTCATCATCAATATCTGAAGAATCTGAAAATGTTTATAAAATACCTAAAGGAAGTATATATGAACATTCTCCTTATATGGCAATATTGAGTGAAATTTCATCATTAAAAAAACGATGTTTTACTTTAGATAAAAGTTTTCAAATTAATAATTGTTATAGAAAATGTAATATTAAATATTTTATAAATAATAATAATAATAATAATAATAATAATAATAATAATAATAATAATAATAATTATAAAAAATGATATATATATATTAACAAAAGAGAAATAAAATTTCCTTATATTTTTAAATAATGATATTCAATAAAAATTCTTTTTAATATTATAATATATATAGCTACAACAAATATAACTCCCGAAATAACACAAAAACTGATTTTAAATTTATTACCAATAGAAAGAAATACATATAACTGCTCATATTATTTTAATGCTTTTGCAAATTCATATTACCAAAATTACCAAAATATCAATGAAAAATATATGATTTATGAAAATTCATCAGATAATTGTACATGGGATAAAGGTCTTTTAAATATTAATATGAATATTGATAGAAATTTAGAAACGTAATGAAATATATATATTAATTTATAATAATATTATTATTATTGTTAATATCATTATGATGATATATAAATACTATATATATGTATATATTATAATTAAGCTAATATATATATTTTTTTTAAATATTAATTTTAGTAAATATATTTTTAAAAATCCGAAAAAAGTACCATTTACAATGGAATTAGATTGGTGTTTTAATTTTTCATCTGCAAATATGCTTATACAATCATTAAATTTACATGTTATGCAAAATGATAAATTTAATTTCTTTTTTAATTCTTATGTTGGTGATATTGATACTATTGAATGGTATATCCATACTGGGTTAACTGATAAGCTTATAAATTATAAATATCTATCATATTTTGATGAAAATAATGAAATAACGGAAAATGTTAAAAATTCTTATAATTCAAAAATGGAAAATATATATAAAACAAATAAAAATAAATTATATAAATTAAATATAGACGGTATAGGTGACTATAATGAAATTAGTAAAATTAAACATTTAAGGTTAGATAAAATAAAAAATAATTTCTTATTCATGAAATCGAGTAATGATTCAGATGGTTTAAATTTTTATAATATTCCTGTTGTTGATTTTGATGAAAATAAAAATAATTCTTATTTATGGCAAAAAATTCCTGAAAATGAGATATATTCTAGAAGTATTTATCAAAAATATCTCGGATACACCTTTTTACCTGAAAATATTAAATATAATAAAGTAGATTTATCTAAATCAGCATATGAGCAATCTGGGTTTTTTTTGAAAGCAGTTGTTAAAGGTTAGAATGAAAAATAAAAAATATATATATATAAAATAAAATATATTAATAATATATTAAAATATGTACATTTATTAATAATATTTACTATATTTTGTTATATTTATTATGTATATTTATTTATTTTTATTTATTATTTTTATTATACTTAATATATATATATAATATTTTGAATAATTAAAAAAAAAAAAAAAAAAAAAAAAAAAAAAAAAAGGAAAATTTAATAGTTCATTAAGAATTAATTGTTTTAAATTATTTACAAACAATATCGAAAAAGATAACAAATTTATTTTTTTCCCACCGTATCATTTGTTTCATTTTGATTGCGTATTAAAACCAGAAATTGATATAGACATATATTGGTTAATGTCATTGGAAGAACATAAATGTCAAAATAATATTAATCAAAATAGTGATACCGAACAATATATATTAAATGATGAAAAAACAAAAGATTTTACTATTATAATTCAAAAAGATGATGAAGATGACATAAATAATGAAGATTTTACCTATTTAAGAGATAAATGTAAAATAAAAAATGGTAAAAAATATATAAAATATATTCTAATAATAATAGGAAAATATATATTTATAAATAATATTATTTATATTTATAAATATAAATTTTCTTATATTTTTTTATATCATATTTTATATTTTTTTAATATTCTAAAAATATTTATTAAAAAAAAATATTTTAAACTTTTTTTTTTAATAATAAGAATCAAATAATAACATATTTTTTATACATAAAGAAGTATTAATAAAGCATAGTGAATATTTTAAAGAATTTTTTTTATCAGATTCATCATTTTTTATAGAGAAAAAAGAAAAAGAAATAATATTGCCATATATAGATTCAATTTCATTTTATCAAATTTTATATTATAGTTATAAAGGTTATTTTCCAGATCAAGAATTATATAATATGTACGATTGGATTAGTTTATTAATTATATCTTCAAGATTCCTTTTCCAAAAAGTTTTTAATTATTGTGAATATAAATTAAAAAATTATGTAAATGTTAACACTGTATATGAGATTTTAAAATATTCTAAAGTAAGTATATATATTATATATAAATTTTTATATATATGTTTTTTTTTTTTTTTTTTTTTTTTTTTTTTTAATTTTAATTTTAATAATCTATCTATCTATATATATATACATATCAAAAAATATTATATGAAAACAATATAATTTTTTTTATTTAATTTTAAATAGATAAATAATGCAATACAGTTGAAACATTATTGTAACCTTTTTATAAAATTCAATGGTTTGGATAATAATTATGTAAATATATATTAAAAACAATTTAATCCTAAAATATTATAAATATTATATTCTATATAACTTTATATATTTACATTTTTTGAATTATATAACTTATTAATATTTTTTTAATTAATATTTTAAAAATATACTTCAATAATACTAATAATAATAATAATAATAATAATAATAATAATAATAATAATAATAATAATAATAATAATAATAATAATAATAATAATAATAATAATAATAATAATAATAAAAGAATGATAGCATTGATAGTAGTTTATACAGCAAAATCAATAGTAGAGATGTTACTATTAATATTGACTTAGACAATAGTATAAAAACAAACGAAGTAATCAACAAAAAAAACAATGAAAATAATAATGATAACAATAATTTCAAAAATAAAAAAATTATAAATGAAAAAAATATTAGAAATACTACTATATATCAAAGCAATAATATAATAATACCTATTTTTATTTTATTTTTAAAAAAAACATTTTATAAAATATTTAATATCATAATATGTTTAATTTCTTTTTTAGTATTATTCATATACATGAATATTACAGTAATAATTCTTTATCCAATTGCTACTATTTATAATTTTTTTGTATCAATTTGTATACTTGGTTATATAACATATTATTATTTTAATGGTGTTATATCACTATATAAGGTTCATGTTTCTTCAAATCTAATAGTAACTTTATTATTTTATCTTCTTCAGATTGCTTTTATTACAATAATATCTTTTATAGGATATGTATTATGTATAGCAGTAACAATCATAGTAGTTGGTTGTACTATGATTATAAGTTGTATAAATTGTATTGTATTACAAAGTATATTATGGCCAATAGTAGATACTCTAAAATCATATTGTTCAATACATAAAATTATTGATGAATATTATTATCAATTAAAACAAGAGTATATTCTACTTAAAAAACAAAGAAGAAATATAATTAATTCAGATAATGAAAAAACTACTAAAGATATAAATGGTTCAATAATAATAAAATCATTTGTTTCTAATGAATCTAATAATAAAGATAATAATAATAATAATAATAATATATTGAATTATTTAAAAAGAGATTCTTTATCAACAAAAGAATCCTTATCTATTATCATTGGTAATCGAAAATCTTCTATATCGTCATTTTATTTTCAAAATAATAGTATTATAAATTTATTAATTTCTCATTGGAAATTCTCTTTGAAAGAAAGTTTTATATCCTGTTCAAAGTGGTGGTTTTCAGTATTTAAATCCTTTTATGGATATTATATTTTGACTTTTCCAATAATGTCAAGGAAAATAACTAAAGGTGGATATGAAGGGTATCGATTCTTTTTCTGGCACCATAAAACTGTTATTGAAAGACCAAAATTTTATGAAAATTATCTTGTTCAATAACATTAAAAAATTGGTCGTCATGTATATTAATAGAAAAATTTAAAATTTAAAAACCAAACTATTTTAAAGTATATATAAATGAATAAAATAAATTTATATTAAAAGATAATAATATTTCTTTTAATTTTTTTCAAAATTATTTTAAAACTAAAATGACACCTTAAGATATAAAAAATATCTTCATATTTTATATATAATAATATATTATTTTATATATATTAAAGGGAATATATATATTAAAGAAAGGGTTTATTTATATATGTTATTTATAGAATAATAGAATATTTTATATATAAAAAATAATATATTATTATTATATATAATATATTATTCACATATTTTTTTATTCTTCATATGCTTTTTTTTACATTAGTATTTTATATTAATATTTATTTATTTATTTATTTACTTATTTATTTATTTACTTATTTATTTATTTATTTATTTATTTATTTATTATTTATTTATTTATTATTTATTTATTTATTTATTTATTTTAAGGTAAAAAAAAGCATTTATGGAATTATTTGAATAGTAAAATTTGTTTTTTTTTTTTTTTATGGTAAATTATTTGTTTCTTTTATATATATTAATTAAAATAAATAAGATATAATAAAAATATTGAAATATAATCATATATATACAGATAAAAAAGTTTGCATTATTTTAACAAATAAATAAAAATTATTACCAATTATTTAAAAAAAAAAAAAAATTAATTATGAATTATTTATTAATAATTATTTTAGATAAATTCATTATTTTTTTTATTATATAAAGATTATTGAGAAAAAAAATTTTTGAAAAATCAGATTTTAAGATAAAAATCAGAATTGAAGACTATATTATTTGATTAAAAGAGAAAAAAATGAAATTTTTATAATATATAATAAGAATAGCATTCAGAGAACGAACTTTCACTGATTATGATAACGTTTTGATAATTTTTATGGCGAATATATTATTTATTATCTATTTTAGCTTTTTGATTATTTCTATGGCGAATATATTATTTATTATCTATCTTAAAGTTATACTTTTAAAAATTAAAAGATTAATTTTACTTTTTAAAAGTTTCCATTTGAATTTTCCATACCATCTTTGAGCTGTTTCTAGATATTATTATTTTTTAACATTTATTACTAAAAATTAAAATTCAATAATGCATTTTTTTTATTTTTTGGTATTTTTTATTATTGTTATATTTTATATACTTCATATATAATTAAAAATCCTATATAAATTATTGTTTTTGTTTTTCTAATATTTTATATAATATATTTATAATATATATATATAAAATTCTTTAAATAATATCTCTCTTTTTTAATAAATAATATATGATATAAAAATAATTCGTATTAATATTAATAATTATCTTTATGAATATTGAATATTTATTAATTTAATTTTTTTTTATATTTATAATAGAATAAATTAATATCTTTACTTTTTTTTATTTTTCCTTTCATTTGATTTTTATTTATAAATTTTTAATATAACTGCATAATTATAAAATTTTAATAATTATGCAAAATCTATTAAATATTAATATCTACCAAAAAAAAAAAAATTAATTTTTTATAATAAAATAAGTTTTAAAAAAAAAATATTTAGATTTCTGGTATTATGCATAATTATTAAATTATAATAAACTATATTATTATTAATATAAATATTAATAATGTTGATAATAATAATAAATATTAATTTAAAATTTTTTATAATTAATGTGTAATTTTATAAATAATGTTACACTAAATAAATTATTTTTTACTAAAAAAAAAATACACTAAATTAAAAAGAAAAAAATTTTAATAATAAAATAAATTTAAAAATATTTAAAGCTAGGGTCAATTTATATAAACTTTACATTTTCACTCTTTTATATATATATATATATAAAAATAAATAATATTTTTAAAAACATTTTTTTAAATAAAAAAATAAAAAAATAAAAAAATAAAAAAATAAACAATATTTTTTAAAACATTTTATCTGAGTGTAGCATTTCGGCAATGTACATGAAATTTTTTGCATTGACAGGTCCTTTACGCCACATTTCATATTGTAAATTTATATAAATATTTTTTAACGCCACATTTATATAAAAAATTTTTAAGAGAGTTTATATACTAGTACTTGTATATTAAAGCATTTCTTATTTATTTCATAATTTAAAGAATTATAAATATAAATTTTAAATTTCACTTAATATTTTATTTATTTCATAATTTTAAGAATTATAAATATAAATTTTAAATTTCACTTAATATTTTATTTATTTCATAATTTAAAGAATTATAAATATAAATTTTAAATTTCACTTAATATTTTATTTATTTCATAATTTAAAGAATTATAAATATAAATTTTAAATTTCACTTAATATTTTATTTATTTCATAATCATAATTTAAAGAATTATAAATATAAATTTTAAATTTCACTTAATATTTTATTTATTTCATAAGTTAAATAAAAAAAAAAAGAAATATTAATAAAAAGAAGATACCACTAATAAATTGGTTTCATAAATCAATAATAAATAAAATATTAATTTTAATAATATAATAAATTTTTTATTAATTTAATTTATAAGCCACAATATAATACATTTAAATAATACGTTATTTTAATGCGCGATACATTTACGAAATACATTGCCGAAATGCACACTTCCCACATTTTATATATAAAAAAAAAAAATAAATATTTTATATACAAAGTACACTTTGTATATAAAATATTTAATAGAAAATTAATATTTTTATATACAAGGTGTAGAATACTTAAATTTTATATTTATTATTATGGTAATAAAATATTATTATTGTTATTATCAATTTTTAAATAATAATAGTAATAATAATTATTATTTTACAAATGATATATTCTTTTTACATGAAAATAAAAATATTAAAAATTATTTTATATATATATATCTTAATTATGTATTATATGTAAAATTGTCTTCAGTTACATTATATCTATTTTAGTAAATTACAACCATGACATTGCTTACTTTAATTGTATTTTTAATTATTATTTATAATTTCGTAAATACTTTCGTATATAGTCAAGAAATAAATGATTGTTTAAAATTAAAAAATTTGCTTAATAATGCTGAATACAATTCTCAATGTGTGAATTGTAAACCTTGTATAACAAATAATTGTGAAGTATGCAAAAATGACACAGATACTATGATAGAATTTGATAATAATGGGAATCTTAAAAAAATGTATATCATTATACTTTTATATTTAATAATTATTTTAAAAATTATATAAATATTAAAATAATTAAAATTTTTATGTGAATATAATTGTATATAAAGGTTCATTTATCTTTCTGGTTATTTATATACTGAAAATTTTCCTTTTTTTCCTGAATTGGAAGTTCTGTATGGTCATAATAATAATTAATAATATAAAAATCTTTATACATAAATTATATTTAAAATAATAATTAATAATATAAATGTATATATAATTTAAATTATTTTTCATATTTAGTTCATTGAATGTAGATGGATTTAGATATAATGAAAAAAATAAAACATTAATTTTACCAAAAATATTATTTGAATATCCAAAATTAACTACACTGTATATATATATATATAAATAAAAACAAATATATAAATTAATATATATTATTTAATTATTCAATCATATATGAAAATTAAAAGTTATTATTTTATAAAATATATATTATTGGAAATAAGATCATTTCGAGGAGATATACAGGTTATACCAACTGATATAAGTGATAATAATATAATTAAAGAAATGTAATATTTAAATATTTTTATTTGTAGTTAATAATTATTTAAAATAATTTAATTAATTATATTTATGTATATTCTTTTATAGACATTTGCATTCGAATAAAATTAAAACTTTTCCATATCAACTATCTAAGCTAAAACATTTAGAAATTCTGTAATTTTTTTTTTTTTTTTTTTTTTTTTTTTTTTTTTTTAATAACAATATCATGTTACTTATTTAATAATATATATTAAAAAATAATATTTATATATATTATATAATATAGTGATTTATCGATGAATAATGAACTATCAGGTTCATTGAATAAAAATATTGCAAATTTTTCAAAAATTAGGAAAATGTAAATATTGATTAAAAAAAATAAAAATATATTAAATATAAATTATTTTTTTTAGTATATACACTTTTCCTTTTATTCCATATTAAAAATATAATATATATATAAATCAACATAGAGATTTGAGCTCTACTCAATTAACTGGTGAATTAATTATACCAGAAACACTTGAAATTATGTAAGAATATAAACTTTAGAAAATATTATTTAAAATTTATTAATTCTAATTAGAAATGGTATATATATATAATTTCAATTAAAGGATTACTGATCGAAGTAATTTTAATTCACTTAAATATATTGGTAAGAACAGGTGTAAATTACAAGAATTGTAAGTATATAATATTAATATTTTATATTAATTAATAATGAAATATTTATTTGTTTATTTATTTATTAATTTTATTTATTTATTTATTTATTTATTAATTTATTAATTTAAATCCATTTAGGTCTATTACTGAAAATGATTTTGATGATAAAATTTTTGAAAGCATTCAAGATTTTGAACTACTAACGGACATGTAATATTTTTTAAATTCTATTATTATTTGCTTTTTTTTTTTTAAATAAGTAAAGAGATATAAATATATTTTATTATAAATATATTTTTAATTATTATATTATTTATTAGTAATTTATCAGGTAATATGAGAATTAATAAAGTACCATCAAGTATTAGTAATTTCTATTATTTAGAAACTTTGTAAGAAATAAATACAATTTTATATATATATATTAATTAAAAAAAAAAAAAAAAAAAAAAAAAGAATAATTGTAATTATATTTATTTATAATTTTATAATTATTTTAAATATTAAAATAGTACTATATCTAATTCTAATGTTAAAGAGATATCCAGTAATATATTTAAATTACCAAAGCTACAATTGTTGTAAGAATAATAGTTTTATTTATATTATACTATTTAATATTATATAATATATGATATTATATATATTATATATTATATTGTATATATTATATTATATTTCATTAAATTATTATATTAAATTTTATATATATATAATTATTTTAATTTTAATTATGCACTAATATACTTAATATACTTAATTTAATAATAAACTTTTTATTAATATCTAAAAGTAATATATATAGTAGTCCAAAATTAAATATTCGTATTATAAATTTTATAAATAAAAATGTTGAATGTAACGTTTATGGAGCAAATGTTTTATGTTATGAATATGGAAGTTGTAAAAATATGAGTAACGAATATAGAAATTGCACACAAGAAGAAATAAATAGTGTTATTAGATCTCAAACTTCAGACATAATAAAACCAAAAGAAGAAAAACTAGTAAATAATGAAACTACAAAAAATCATAATTTTTTTAAGGATAACCTAACAATAATAGTTATATTAAGCATTTTTCTAATAATAATGTTAATAATTACATCAATAAATTATATATGTAATAAAGGAAAAAACAATGATGATATCATTATTACCAAAATTGAAACTAAAAAAAGATTATCATCATATAATAAAAAAATGACAAATCAAAATAACAATATTAGATCTTTAACTGATAATAAAATTAATGAACCAAATAAAAGTTATGATAAATTTAATCCTTCAAATATTATTTCAAATATAAATAATGAAAGTTATATTAATAATTATTATTTACCGAGATATAGTGAATTAATAGACGATGATAATATAACATTATTACAACATAATGATTACAAATCAAAATAAATTTTAATTAAATTATACCAAAAATTATAAATATTATAATAAATATAATTAATAATAATATTTATCATAATATTTATAATATTAATAATTAATTATTAATTATAATTAATTAATAATAATAATAAAAATAATAGAAATAATTGATATGTATAATATATTTTTGAAATAAGATAACAAATTAAAAATTGAAAAATAAAAAAAATATATATTATATATAAATAGAGTAAAAAATAAAAAAAATGAATATATTAAATATTTTTTTTTCTTTTATATATTTATTTATTTTATTTCTAACAAGTTATGCATTTAATGTTGATAATGTATATTTTTCTGATTTGAAATATACATAGTTTTATAAATTTAAAGAAGATTTAACATAATTATAAACATTTAAACATTTAATATTAAAAGTGAAAATATCAAATATTATGAAAATAATAATAATAATAATAATAATAATAATAATAATAATAATTATTTATTTATTTATATCTAAAGATAGTGAGACTCTGATGGTTCTACATCGAGATATGTTTTATTCACATAAATTTAATATCATAAATAAAAAGTCTCCCATTTTGTAATGATTTTGAGTGATTAATTTTATGATTTGATATTGATTGATAGAATTAACAAACTCTTACATCGAATCTAATCCAATGTTACATATAGTACATGTGAAAGTCACATGTAAATTTTTAATGTGATATTCTTTAAAATAGTTTATTAGTGTAATTTATGTTATAATATTTAACTAATATATATTTATTTATAGTTTATATAGTTAATAATAATTGATGATTATAAATAATGTAATAATTATAAAATTTTTATTTATTACATTATTAATAAACTATAGATTATAGTAATTAATTAAAAAATTTCATTTAAATAATTTCAGATTTATTTTTAATAATAATAATAATAAAGTTTTATATTATAAAAAAAAATTTTTTTAATACAAGAATTATAATAAATTAATTGTTACACAAATATATAACCTTTATAATAACGAATTAAACTTAATATAAATTTGATTATTGAATTATAATAATTATTTGTTACACAATTCTTTTTATTTTATCTTAATATATTAATAAAAAAATAGAATTAAAATAATAATTATAAATAATAAAATAAAAATAAAAATAAATAAAATAAAAATATTATTTCACAAAATAAAAAATACTATTAAGTTTTATATATCCAAATTATAA
>MCFG01000178.1:80000-133591 GCA_002104895.1 Anaeromyces robustus | reverse complement strand
TTATTATTATTTATTATTATTATTATTATTATTATTATTATTATTATTATTATTATTATTATTATTATTATTATTATTATTATTATTATTATTATTATTATTATTATTATTATTATTATTATTATTATTATTATTATTATTATTATTATTATTATTATTATTATTATTATTATTAACTATTATTATTATTATTTATTATTATTAACTATTATTATTAACTATTATTATTATTATTATTATTATTATTATTATTAACTATTATTATTATTATTATTTTATGTTATGTCATGTATGAAATACATAAAATAAAACATGTTCTAAATATTAAAATATAATATAATATATGAACCACATTATATTAATATAAAAGTATATGTCATTTATATTAATATAATTGTATCGGCAAAATACTCTTGATTCTTTTGCTAAAAATACAATTAGCAAAGAATAAAAAAAATGTAGAAATAAAAAATTTCATAATATTATTTTATTATAATATTATTTTATAATAATATTATTTTGTAATGAATAAAAAAATAATAAAAAATCATTTTATTATTATTTGTTTTTTTTTTTTTTTAATATAATGTATCATTTAATAATACATTAAATAATATATTGGTGATAATAACAATAATAAAAATAATGTTATATAACACTAAATAAATATTCATCAAGTCTAAAAAAAAAAAAAAAAAAAGATGCAATAATATTAATAATTTTATATATTATTAAAGTTTGATTAAATTTTTATTAAAGAATATTTAAATGAATGAATTGAATAAAAACTTTAGATAAAAACGAAAATAAATAAAAATATTTACACTAAATAATAAATTTTAAATATATATTTTAATAGTTAAATGGTCTAAATTTTTTAAAAAAAAAAATTATTCCTTGAAATTTAATTTTAAAAAATATTACATTACTATTTAATATATAATTTAATAATAATAATACAATAATAGTAATAATAATACAAAAAAATAAAAAAGTAGAAAAAAAAATAGGATAAATTATATTTCAAATATTTAAATTTAAAAAATAAAAAAAAATTAGTATTATATTTATTATTTATTTTAAATAATAATATTTTCAATGTTTATATTTATTAAAATATAAATTACTTATTATTAATTAAAATATTTATTATTAATAATATTTGACTTTAAAAAGATTATTAAATTTTTTATTGGATGTTGATATGATTATAGAATAAAATAGTTCATTGTATTCCTCTGGCCATTTTTCTTCCCAATCTTGTTTACAATCATTTTCAGTATGTTCAAAACATAGGGTATTTTCTTGAGGATCATAGGTTAATGGCAAAAATTCTTTTGTTAATTCTATTAAAATAGAAATAATAAATTTAGACTCATTATTATATATTAAACATCCAATAATACAACATCTTATCATCATATTATTAAAATAATTATCTTCAAGTGAATCAATTTCACTTTTATAAATTATATAATCAGGATTTTTTAACATTTTTGGAAGTTCAATATCATTTAAATAGTTTGTAGCAAATGTTGTGGCAAATGTATCTACTTCATCATATGAATAATAATATGTATTAGGAAATAGATGAAAAATTTTTGTTAAATTATGGTTAATATTAAATAAATCCTTATTACAAAACCATAAATCTTCTTTTTTATAATAATTAGTATCTTCTCTATCCTTTTTTATTTCATCTTTAATTAAGTTATATTCATCTTCATTAATTATCTCAAAATTACTTAAATCTTTAGGAAAATTATACTTTTCGAAATAATAATTAAATAATTTATATTTATCTTCAATAGAAGTTTCACCTTGTAAAAGGTATAACAATTCATCTCCGCAAATACTATTAAATAATTTCTCTATATTTTCATCAGGATGTTTAAAATATAAAATATTAGGTTTATAAATTATTAAAGAATATTTATTTAATAAATTTATAGGATAATATGGTTTGATACGAAAATAATTAAAACAATAATCATTTTCAAAATTATTAATGACATTATATATTATATATTCTAAAGCTTTAATATCTCAATCAAAGTAACATTTTATTCTATATGAAAAATAAAATTTACCTATATATTTATTAATATTCATTATATTAATATTTTCTTTAAAATAAAACATTTCAACGAAAACCATATAAATTATTAAATCATAAGGTAAATCATCAGATTTAAAAAAATCAAGAATTTTATATGAAATGTGGTTATATTTTAATAAATAATATAATGGAAGATTTGAATAGTCATCTAAATATTTTAAAACATCGTAATTAATATTATCATTAACCAATTTATTTACAATGTATTCATTTAATAATAATAGCGTAAATCCTTTAGAATTTTCATCATTTTTTTTATATAAATGAAAGAATCTTTCATATTGTTTATCATCATATTTTTTATATAAATGAATGAATCTTTCATATTGTTTATCATTATATATTTTAAAATATTGATTGTTCATTAAACTTATATCTATTACATATTCATGATATTTTACATTTTTATATCTAAATAAAGGTTCATATAGATATATTCCTTTTAAAGAAAGATTATACAATAATTCAATATCACATGAATCACTTTTTAATTCTTTGAAAAATTGTATTGTATTTTTTTCTTTCTCTGTATCCATTTATTTTATTTTATTTTATTTTATTTTATTTAATTTAATTATACAATTGATTGTCATTGAAAAAAAAAAAAAAACGATTGATATTTATGTAATCTTTCAAGCAAATATTTCTATATAATATTATATTATATTATATTATATTATATTATATTATATTATATTATATAATATTATATTATATTATATTATATTATATTATATTATATTATATTATATTATATATTTAATTTGTATTGAATTGTGTATTTAAAATTGATAAAATTATAAAAATTAATGGATAAATATTTTATAAAAAATTAGATTAAATTAAATATATTGAATATGTCAAAATAAAGATTTATTAAAATATTTTAAATATTACACAAATTGTTTGTTTAAGTAAAAATAAATTTTGGAACTTGAGTATCATTTAAAACAAGTTTAGAAAAGTTTAATATTGATATTGAAATAATAGATCTCATTTTTAAATCGTATATTATAAAATATTTAATTTTATTATCATATTTAAATATTTAAATTTTAAGATATAATAAAAAATAAATTATATAAAAATTTTATTAATAAAATAAGTAATATTAATGTTTATATTTAATTAAAAGCTTATTTATTTATTATTAATAGTATTATTTTATTCTAATTTTAATATATAAAATGATTATATATTATATTTTAAAAAAAATATTTTATAGATATTATATAATATTAATAAATATTAATATGAAAATATTAAATTTATTATTGTTATTGTTCATTCCAGTTAAGGTATATTGTAGTTCTCAAAATCATACTCCTTCAAATATTTTAAATCAACTATTAGCTGCAGTTAATGAATTATGTATTCATAAATCTGATGATTGTGGTCAAAAAATAATTGGTGATAATCCTATAAAAATAGAAATTGGTAAAGATTCAAATTCAAAACCAATTATGGGTATAATTTATGATATCTTCCGGGAATTAAGAAGACTAAGTAAAAATGAAGCATTGGAATTTTTCAAAAAAGAACTATTTCCATTAGCCAAAAGCATAATAAATGAATATGGAATTGAGAGTTTTAATGAAAGTAAATTTAGTAATATTGAAGAATATTCAAATTAATATAATTGATGATATTTATAATCAATTATTAATTAAAGATATAATTGCTGAATTATTAAAATCTAATATTGATCCAAACATTTTTCCTTCAGATGAATATGTTAAAAATTTATATATTTATCCAACATATGTTGGTGCTAAAAGTAATAATTTATATACTCAAAAAATTATAGATTATATATTTAAGAATGGGCAGGAATTAAAGAATTTCCTACTTCTACTGGATTTTCTACTAATTATGTTAATAATAAACCATCATTTAAAGATAATAAAGTAATATTCCTGAACCAAGCGATATAATCGATTTTAATGATCTAGCGAATCTTTTTAATCTTTGTAAAAAAAATAGTTTATCTAAAAATTATTTTAATAAAGTTATGCCGAATGGTTCAGTTACAAAGTATACTGCTAAAGATTTATTTTTTTATATATTAAAAAGTAATATTCCAGATGCAACAAAAACAAATATTGAAAAATATTATTTAATAATTAATGATGTATATCAAAAAACTTGCAGTTCATCCAATTACGATGATAAAATATAGTGGTAGTAAAATTTCATATGAAATAGATTATAATTTTTCACCAAAAGAAATGTATTTTTATAAACCTATTTCCAATATTAATATCATAAATAATCATCGTGATGAAATAAATAGTTTATTATTTGGTCTTAAAAGTACAACTGATACTGATATTCCTAACAAATATATAAAAAAAATTTTTTAAGAAACATTAAAGCATGAGCATATTATAAGTTATTTATAACAAAAAAATTAAAAATAAAAAATATTTTTAAATACTTCTAATTGAACTAATCTTCAATTTTTTAAAAACTACAATAACCTTTCAATTTCTTTTGAATCATTTACAAAATTATCTCTTATATAGTCTAATGCATTTTGAATAATTTGAATAACAGGCTGAATCGTTTAAATTACTTGATATAATTTATTTTTATACTTCTAATATCTTTTTTTCTTTTTTTTTTTTTTTTTAAAAAAAAAATAAAAATACTTCGAACACATTATTAATTTATAATATCAATTTCACTTTTATTAATTGGGTTTATTTCTATTTTTGGAATATTATTGTTTTTTTTAAAACTTCATTAGCAATATTTATTTGTATTTCTATTAAATAAAAGTTTTTTAAGTACTCTATTAATTATATCTAATAATGTAATATATTTATTTATAATCATGTTTGTTAAATTTAAAATAAAAAAAAAAAAAGTATTTGTTTAAATAAAATAATTTATAATATTAAATTGTAACATATTTATATATATATTATAATTATTATTACTAATGAAGTATTTTAATTTTATTTTTATAATATTTAATATTAATATTTAAAATTTTATACATATTTATTTTTATATTTATTTTTAGTTAATTATTCTTCAAAATTATCGTCTAAAAAATTATATTGATTACTTTTCTGTTTAAATAACTCTATTATATATATATAAATACTTTGTAAAAAAAAATAAAAATAAAAATAAAGAAATAAAAATTTAATTCTTTTTCTTATTTAAAAAATAAATAAATAAATATATGTAACAATAAAAAGATTTTCTTAAAATATTTAAATTTATTATTATTATTATTATTATTATTATTATTATTATTATTATTATTATTATTATTATTATTATTATTATTATTATTATTATTATTATTATTATTATTATTATTATTATTATTATTATTATTATTATTATTATTATTATTATTTAAAAAAAAAAAAAAAGGTTAATAAAAAAAATTTTTTATTTCAAATTTATATTATATGTATCAAATGAAACACTAATATATATACTATCAATCTTTAAAAGAAATAGAAATAAAAATGAAAAAAATTTTAATTGATAATATTTGTATATTAAAAGAATAAAATATGAAAAAGTAAATATTTTATTTTTTTTTTTTTATTTTGATAAGATGCTTATAAATTGTATATATCTATCAAAGAGAAACTATGAAACATTTCAACTTAAAGGAAAATATATATCACTCTCAATTCATTTTCCCAATTTCTTGATAACTCAGTCTATTTTTGGAATGGAAAAGATTATTAAAGATTATGAAAAATTAAAAAAAAAAAATGGATGCAAATGAAAGAATAACATGTGTATAATATTTAGAATATATTCAACAATTATAGAAATCGATATTTAATAATAATGAATAAAAAATAATAATGAAAATGAGTAAAAAATAATAAAACAATAATCCTTTAATTATTAATTATTAATAATTGCTATTTATTTATTTATTTATTTATTTATTTATTTATTTATTTATTTATTTATTTATTTATTTATTTATTTATTTATTTATTTATTTATTTATTTATTTATTTATTTATTTATTTATTTATTTATTTATTTATTTATTTATTCATTTAACCAAAAAGTAAATATTTGGCTTTTTTTTATAAATTTTATTTATTAATATAAAATATTTAGGAATTAAAATTGTTTTTTTACAAAAAATTATTTTTTTCATTATATTTGTGGCTTGATAGTATTATATAAAGAAAATTTAATACAACAAAGTAAAATGTATTTACATTAAAGAAAATTTTATTTCCATAAATAGAATTATAATAATAAAGAAGTTTTATTTTAACTACATTAAAATACTTTTTTTTTTTTTTTTTGAATTATTATTATTATTATTTATTATTAATTATTTAATAACTAAGCATTTTTCCTGTAAAATCTATTTATTAAAAAAGGAAAAAAAAAAACGTTAATAATAAAAATTTATTATTTTATTTTTATAATATTTTTTTAATATTTATTAAAGTTTTTTTTCTCTTTTTTTTTTTAAAAACAAAATCTAAATTAGATAAAATATACAGCAAAAATAATTGTGGGGTTTTTTTTTATTTTATTTATTTGACAATATTTAATTTTTTTTTTTTTTTTTTTTTTTTTTTTTTGCTATGACCGGGGTATGCTTCTTTGACCTTCCCTAATGTGAAGCAGTAAGCCCACTCCCTAATAATTAGGTGGTAGTTTGTCCCTCATGGACTGCCATACTGAAAGTCAGCTTCGGCTTTCCCAATCATGTACAATAATTGCTGAATTTATATCCGCAAGCCACACATTCTCGGTGCCCGACAAACCTCAAACAAGGCTGATGAAAAGCCCAATGGTCACGTGATTCTAATTCACTTGGTTATTCTACGTTATTGATTGGTACAGGTTGGATTTTCTCAAAGAAACAATATTAAAGACTATAAGTGTCAGGCAGTACAATAAATTATTAAATTAAGAAGTTTGGTATAATTAAGGAAGGACAATACTTAACCTGGCGGTCGAACAAGTCCTGATGAAAAACCCACATAGAGGAAACATCAGACCCGCGGGGTCGAACCAGAGACCTTATGTATGCTAAGACAACGCCTTAACAACCAGGATAAAAACTGGTTTGACTTAAATTAATAATTAATATTTTCATTAATTTTTAGAGGATATTTTTTTATTAATGTTAAGTTTCCAACTGGATTATTTTCTAATTTAAATAAGTCTACTAGGTCGAATGACTAATTATATAGTTTTTATAATTAAATAGTTTTTATAATTAAATAATATTTAAATAATAACTAAATTAATTGTAATGCAAATAACACAATATTTATTTAATAATAATAATAACACTTTAAGATTAACTTTTTAATAGTAAATTTTATTTAAAAATAAGATATTGATAATATTAATATAACTATATAATTCAGGTGTTAATAACCTTACAAAGAACATTAAATATAACTTTATGTTATGTTCTTTTATACTTTGTAAGTTTGATAATAATAATATAAAATATAATATAAAATATTAATACATTAATTTAATACATTAATTTAAAGTGATACGTTAACGTATAATATAATTAATAATTTGTAATATAATAAGTTATTAATATCGATATTAAATAGTAATAAAATTAATATATTATTCAATATAATTGAATATATATAAATAATATATATATTAAAATATATTATTAGATTATTTAAATAATCTTAAATTATAATATTTAAAATAAAATATTATAATAATAATTATTATATATAATTATTATAAAAAATTATTAATAATTATTATAATAAATAATAATATTATATATCAAAATAATTGAAATTATAAATTCTAATTTCAATTGCACTTGATGTCTTGACAACGCCCTCTCCTAAAAAATCGGATTCCAGACGATTGTCTAATAATAAATAATATATAAAATTGATATATATAATTTTTTGAAATTTTTTGAAATTTAGATTTCAAAATTTTTAAGTGTCAATTTAACAATCTTAGAAACTTTCGAGTGGCCATTTCGAAAATTTCAAAATTGTTATTTTGTGACCAAAATAAAATTTTAATATAAAAAATATATGTAAAAACAATGTTTATAATATTTTTAAGAATTTTTGTGTTTTAAAATGTTGAAAATTGAAATTTTGAAATTTTTTGAAATTTCAATTTCGAAATTAAATTGTTAATTTTGTGAAATTTAAAAAATAAATTTTTTAATAATTGTTGTAGGATGTATAAAAATAAATTTTTAATTAAAAATAGTTAAAATTATTGAATTTAAAAATTTTTTAAATTTTGAAATTTCAATTGTGATGGAAAATGGTCAATTGAAATTTTGAAAAAATTTTTTGAAATATACTATAAGTAAAAAATATAATAAAATAAAAATTTAATAAAAATAATTTTTTTTTTTTTTTTTTTTTTTTTTTTTTTTTTTTTTTTAACTTTTTAATTATAACTGATACTAGTATATGTTCTTCCATTTTTTAAATATTCTAAATATATTCTTTGATTTCTTGGGTTATCTTCAACTTCACTAGAAGGAACCCAATTAGACGCAGTTCTATATTTATATCTTACTCTATATTCATAACATTTCTTCTTATAATTGGTTCTAAAATCAGATATTTCTATAATATCTTTAATTGATTCTTCGTGAGAATTTCTTTTAATAAATTCAGGAGGAGTTGGAATAAAAGGCTCTAACTGTGAAACATGGAAAATTGGATAATGTTTTGGAAAAGGGGACTTTCTAATATCTATTTTATAATTATTATTCTTTAAAACTTCAGTTACTTTATAAGGTCCATATTTACAAGGAGCTAATTTTGAACTATCTTCTATATTCAGAGAAGGTGGCGTCTGAATCCAAACTCTATTTCCAACTTCAAAGACAGGAGGTTCCATTCTTTTCTTATCTGCGTGTCTTTTATATAGTTCTTTAGATCTTAATAACACTTCTTTAATATGATTAAAGTTAACAATTAAGTCTTTAATAATTTTTCTATTTGTATCTATATCTGGAAGTAAATAATTTTCATCCATAGAAGGGTGGAAGCCATAATTTATAAAGAAAGGTGTTTCTTTTGTTGATTCATTAACAGAGTTGTTATACGCAAACTCAGCGAGGTGTATCCAATCAATCCAATCATCATGATAATAAGCTCTAGAATACGCTCTAAGATATTGTTCTATAAAAGAATTGGACCTTTCAACTTGTCCAACAGTTTCATGATGGTCGGTTGTAGCTATTTTAGTAGTTATACTTAAGAATTCCATAATATCTTGCCAAAGTGCACTTGTAAATTGTGATCCACGGTCTGTATAGATGTCACTTGGAAGGCCGTGTAGTTTAAAAATATTTTCTATGAACGCTTTTGCAGTTTGTTTTGCGTCTGGTATTTGCTTAAATGGAATAAGGTGGATCATTTTTGAAAACCTATCAACAACCACCATTAACACTGTATATCCTTTAGAAGGAGGAAGGCCACATAGAAAGTCAATTTCTATAGACTTCCAAGGTCTCTCTGGAGTTTCTAAAGGTTGTAAGAAGCCATATTTTCTATGTCTATTGTGCTTATTTCTTGCACAACTTTCACAAGAATTTACAAATTTGGTAACGTCATCTTTAATTTTGGGCCACCAGAAGTTACGTAGAATAAGTTCAAGTGTCCTCCTGATTCCAAGATGACCAGCGGCAGGCTTCTCGTGATATTTGGTTAAAATCTCCAAACGCATCTTTTCAGGAATATAAATTAAATTATTATATAAAATTAAATCATCTTTCATTACAAACTTATTCATTTTTCTAAAAGGTCTATAGTTATAATCATTTTTTGCATTATTAGGGCTGAAGTAAAGTCTAATATCATCGGCGGTAGCATCTGTTTTAGTTTCTTCTTTGATTCTTTCTAAAAGGTCGCTTACCACACCAATATAACTTGGAACTTCTTTAACATTTTTTATATCTAAAATGTATTCTTCTTTCTCTTCTTTATTATCTTTTATATAATCAGGTCTACGAGAAAGGCTATCTGGCTTTCCATTCTTGTTTCCTTGGCGGTAGATTAATTCAAAGTCATACTCTTGGAAAAAGAGATGCCATCTATGTTGCCTTTGATTACCGATTTTTCCACCTAAAGTATAAATTAAATTACGGTGGTCGGTATAAACTACAACTTTATGTTTTGCACCTAATAATAGGTGTCTCCATGTGGCAAAAGCATCTCTAATTGAAAGAAGTTCTTTATCTGTAATTGTATAATTCAACTCTGCATCATGTAAACTTCTTGAATAATATGCAACTGGATGTAATATTCCTTCACTATCTTTTTGTGATAAGATAGCTCCAATTGCAAAATTACTAGCATCACATTCAACAATAAATTGTTTGCTAGTATCTGGATGCATGAGTATTGGCGCAGAAGTCAACTTCTTTTTTAATTCTTGGAATGATTTTTCACATTTATCATTCCATTTAAATTTAACATTCTTTTTTGTTAAGTTATGTAAGGGTTTTGCAATATTTGCAAAACTTTTAACGAATCTTCTATAATAATTACAAAGACCAAGGAATCTTTGTACATCTTTAATACATTTTGGTTGTGGCCAATCTTGCACAGATTTTATTTTCTTTGGATCTGTAGCCACACCATCACCAGATAAGATATGTCCTAAAAACTCTACTTTAGGAAGATCAAATTCACACTTTTCTAATTTAGCATATAAATTATTTTTTAATAACGTTTCCAAAATAGTGTGAACTTGTTTATGATGTTCTTCCAAATTATTAGAATATATTAAGATATCGTCTAGATAAAGGATTACTGATTTCTCTAGGAATGGTCTTAAAATAGAATTAATAAATGATTGAAAAGTTGCAGGAGCATTTTTTAATCCAAAAGGCATTACTAAATATTCATAATGCCCATAATTTGTAATGAAGGCGGTTTTATATTCATCACCTTCTTTAATTCTAATTAGATTATACGCAGAACGTAAATCTAATTTTGTAAAATATTTGGCTCCTTTAACTTTATCAATAATATCAGTAATTAATGGAAGAGGGTAGGAATTTCTAATGGTCACCGCATTTAATTTTTTGTAATCCACACATAACCGAAGAGAACCATCTTTCTTCCTTTGGAAAAGCACAGGGTACCCAGCTGGAGATTCTGAAGGGCGAATGAATCCTTTCTTCAAATTTTCTTCTATATATTTCTTCAAAGCTTCATTTTCTTCTTCAGTTAATTTGTAAATTGGGCCATAGTGTAGAGAAGCGTCCTTCTCCAGCACTATTTTACAGTCAGTTAAGCGGTGTGGTGGTAGTTTATCAGCTTCTTTCTTGCTGAAAACAGTAGCTATATCTCGATATTGAATAGGAACTTTTTCAATATCGAAATCTTCCTCTTCTTCATCTTCTTCAAGATTTTCAGAAAAGAATGAAAGAACTAATAAATTATAATTATTCTTATTTTTCTTTTTCTTTTTATTATTTTTTAAATGATCTTTTAATGAAAGAACATTATATTTAACAATTAATTTATTATTGGAATTATTTTTATTATTTGAAAAATTTTTATTATTATTAAAATTATTAAAATTTTTATTATTTGAATTAAATTTATTATATAAATTATTATTATATTGCAATATATTATGATTATTATAAAATTTTTTATTATTATTTTTATTATTATAATTTGATGAATTCTTATTGGTTGAATTTTTATAAAATTTTTTTGTAAAATTTTTTGTTAAATTTTTATTAATAAAATTTTTTTTCACTTTTTTATTATAAAAATAATTTTTTGAAATTTTTTGATTTAAAATACTTTTTGAAAAACTTTTGTTTTTATTTAAAAAATATGAATAATTTAAGTTAGAATATAAATAATTATTATTATAATTATAATGAATTTTGTATTTTTGCATAAATTTATTTCCTATTAATAATTCAATAGGAATATTATCGGTTATTAAAAACTTTTCTTCAAAATAAACAAAATGAAAATTATTATTTAATTTTAATTTTAATTGAAATTTTAAATTTATATATTGATTTATTGTTGTTGTAGCTCCAGAAATACCTTTAATTATAATTTTTTTTGATAAAGGTTTTGGAGTTACATTTAATTTTTTGATAAGCTTATTGTTTATAAAATTACATAATGAACCACAGTCTAACATAGATTCACATGTAATTTTATTATTTTGGTTTTTGTTTACATCATTTTTATTTTTACTTTTTGTGGGAAAATATGTGGTAAAAATAAAAAATGATGTGGGTAATTTCCCGCTTGATATTACATCAAAATTTGGGAAATTATAATTGATTATTTTTGAATTTTGGGACTCCAAAGGAAGTCCATAACTTAGTTTTTTGTTTTATTTTGATTTTTATTGTTGTTATTATAATTATTATAATTATTTTTATTATTATTATTATAATTATTATTATTATTATTATAATTATTATTATAATTATTGTTATAATTATTATTATTATTATTATTTCTACTATTAAAATTATAATTTGAATTCTTCTTTTTTATATTCTTGCTACCACTACTATTTAATTTAATTCTACCTTTAATAGTAAGAGAATTTTCTAACAAAATACACTTAGTAAATATTGATTCTAAGGTAGAAGGGAATTCTTCCATTTGTTCAATTTCTTCTTGATATCTAGGATGAAGCCCATTATAAAAGAACATAGCAAGAGCTTCTTCACTCAAAGAAAGACCACGAGAATGAGATCTAAACTCTTCTATATAATTGTTTATCTTTCCGTAAGTATGTTTAATTTTAGTAAGTTGAATTTTTGCTAATTTTTTGCTGGCAACATCTGAAAAGCTTTTTCTAATTTCATTAATTAATTCAGCCATGGAAGAAGGATCATTAGCGTTATACTTAGCCAAGTACCAATTTCTTGCGCCATCCCTTAAGCGAGATTTTATAAAGTTTATCTTCACTTCTTCTTGAACTGTATTATTAGGATAAGTTTTAAAAGTATCTTCACACAACTGACAAAATAGATCAGTGTCAGTTGATTTACCAGTAAAGAATCCAGGTTCTGGCACTTGATTCAAATAAGTGGTCATGGGGTTTCTCATAATAACATCGTTGTCAACATCACGTTGAGTAATGTTTGATCTTGTTTCGATGTTATTATTAGGTCTTGGTGTTTCGGCACGTTCGGTAGGAATATCTACAAACACATCAGGCTCTTGAGCAGGAGTTTGACTATTGATAAACGAACTAATTTTCCCTATTTCTTGTAAAATAACATCGTTGTTATTCTGGAGAGTAGCAATGTGACTTTCTAACTGAGTTTTAAAATTATAAAATTGATCTGCAGAAATATAACTTTCAGTTACAGTTTTAATTATATGTTCTGCAGTATTTTTTGCTTCTTCTCTTATTGTTAAGACATCTTGAACGGTAGCAAGATTACTAGTATTATCTTCACGAGCAGAAAACATTGTCATTCAAGGTAGTAACCAAACTAGGGTAAGGTTATTGTTAAGTTTCCAACTGGATTATTTTCTAATTTAAATAAGTCTACTAGGTCGAATGACTAATTATATAGTTTTTATAATTAAATAGTTTTTATAATTAAATAATATTTAAATAATAACTAAATTAATTGTAATGCAAATAACACAATATTTATTTAATAATAATAATAACACTTTAAGATTAACTTTTTAATAGTAAATTTTATTTAAAAATAAGATATTGATAATATTAATATAACTATATAATTCAGGTGTTAATAACCTTACAAAGAACATTAAATATAACTTTATGTTATGTTCTTTTATACTTTGTAAGTTTGATAATAATAATATAAAATATAATATAAAATATTAATACATTAATTTAATACATTAATTTAAAGTGATACGTTAACGTATAATATAATTAATAATTTGTAATATAATAAGTTATTAATATCGATATTAAATAGTAATAAAATTAATATATTATTCAATATAATTGAATATATATAAATAATATATATATTAAAATATATTATTAGATTATTTAAATAATCTTAAATTATAATATTTAAAATAAAATATTATAATAATAATTATTATATATAATTATTATAAAAAATTATTAATAATTATTATAATAAATAATAATATTATATATCAAAATAATTGAAATTATAAATTCTAATTTCAATTGCACTTGATGTCTTGACAATTAATTTTATATAAATTTAATATGTATCGAATTTTTTATATAATATAATATAATATTATCTATTTTTTATCATAAATAATTAAAGATTAATAACTATTATAATATTCTATATTAAAAAATACCATCCAATATGTGTTCACATATAAATAATAGTAGAATAATAATAAAATAATAGAGTTAATGAATTTGTATACATATAAAATATATTTTTCTTTTTCTTTTTCTTTTTCTTTTCTTTTTTTTTTTTTTTTTGTGATAAGAATATTTTATTTCATTTTATTTCATTTAATACATAAATTATAATTAACAAAAATTGAATGTCATATATACAATAAGTATACAAAAAGTCAGTTAATATAAAAATCTATAAAAATATAAAAATAAATTCATATTTAAAAATATTATTTTCAACATAAAAATTTATTAATAAATAAAGTTTTAAAAAATGATTCATATCATTATATGAATAAAAAGAAAAAGAAAAAGAAAAAGACCGTTTTTTAATTAATTAATTAATTTTATAACTTTTTATTATGATACTTATATTGCATTTTTCACTTTTTTTTTTTTTTTTTGAATCATTATTTCAATTTATATTAATTTTAATTTTAAATTTGTATACAAATAGAAAATTGTATACAAAAAGAATATTTCTTAATAAGGAAATAATTTTTAATTTAAAAATTTGTCAGAGTTACACAAAATCAAAAAAAAAGTCTTTTAATATAAAAATAATAATAAAAATGAGTAATAAAAAAAAATAAAAAAACGAATAATAATAAATAATAATAATTAATAATTAATAATAATAATTAATAAAATAAATAATAATAATAATAATAATAATAATAATAATAATAATAATAATAATAATAAATAATAATAATAATAATAATAATTAATAATATTCCTTTTTTATTATTTTATTATTTATTTATTTATTTATTTATATTTATAATTTTTGTTATTAAAAATAATAATAACTTTTTTTTTGTATTAAAAATAAAAACCAAGATTAATTGTATTATAATATATTTATATAATATATTATAATTAATTATAAATTGTATAAAATTAAAATTAAAAAAAAAAAAAAAAAAAAAAAAAAAAAAAAGAAACCATGATAAAAAAAATATTTAAAAAATTTATTTAATTAAATATTTTAACAAATCATATTTTTTTGTATTTCTATTTAGTATTTTTTTTTAAATATTTTTAATTATTCCATTATTTTTCAAAAATAAAAAATAAAAAATAAAATAAAAAAAAATGTTCCATTTTTTAACCCAAACTGAAAATAAAAACTTTAATTTTAATATTTAATAATTAATAATAATAAAAAATAATCTAATAAAAACATAATTTATAAAAATAAAATATAAAAATATAAAAATAAAAAAAATAAAACACAAAAAATTAAAGAATTCTTATTTAATTTTTATATTTTTATTTCATATTTTATTTTATTATATTTTATTTTATTTTTTATTTTTATATTTTATTTTTTATATTATTTTGTATTTTACTTTATTTTGTATTTTATTTTTTTATTTTATTTTATTTCATTCGGAATATTTTATTATTTAATTTTTTTATATAAAATTTTAATTTTAATTAAGTTTTATAAAGTTAAAACAGGTCAATTTTTAAAATCCAATATATTAATTTCATTTTTTTTTTTTTATTTTTAATATGAAAAATGGTTAATGATGTAATTACACCATATATATAATGATATAAAACGAATATAAAAACTTAATTTAATAATATAATTTAATAAATTGTAAATGTATAAATTAATGTATTCTTCATAGATTTTATATTATTTTATATTAAATGTAAATTATTATATTTTATTGTTCAATCATTATTAATAAAATTTACATTTTTATTACTCATACTTTTATAATTTAATCAATTATAAGTTATTATGCAATTAATTATTAAAAATATAAAAATAAAAAATTAAAAAAAGATATTTATTTATTTATTTAATATATATAAATTTTAAATTAATACATAAAATGAATTAATTTTTTTTTATTTATTACATTTATTATGTGCACTTTAGACCTTCTAGATTTTTTAATTCCTTTTTTATAAAAAATGTTTATTGATGTAATTAATATGTTGTTATCTATGCAATTATTGTATACTCTGAAAAAAAAAAGAACATTTGATCCAGTTATGTAAAAATATATAAAAATATAAAAAAGAAATAAAAATTAATATATATATATATATACATATAATTTTTAAAATCTTTTCAATTTATAATTAAATAATTTTTTAATACTGTATAAAAGTAGAATCATTTTTAGTAATAATATTTAACAAGGAATAATTATTTTATTGTTTCTTTTTATTCGTTCAATTAAATAAATAATAAATGGTAACATTTTTTCAATTCCAATTCTAATTTAACCAAAAATAAAAAAAGAAAGTCTTTAAAACAAATTTTTACTCTTTTCTTTTTTTTTTATTTTACTTTTATTTTACTTTTATTTTACTTTTTTAAATGTTACTCTAAAACATATTTTAAATGTTATTTTAAAAATCACAAGTTTCAATATAAACAAATCATATTCAGTCATTTTAATACAGTTAAAGTTTTTAACTAAAAAAGAAAAAAAAGAAACATTTTTTTTTATTCATTTTTTTTTTTAATCATATAAACTAATTTAACTATTTTTTCATAGATATTAAATACATATTATATACATATTAAATACATAAAATATACATTTTTATCTTTTTAAATAGTACCCATTTTTCATTTTTTAAATAGCACCCATTTTTCATATTATTTATTATTTATTATTATTATTATTAATTATTTTGTTTCATTCATTTATTTCTTTTCCTTTCTTTTTTATTTTTTATTTTTATTTTTCATTTCATTTCATTAGTTAGTATTGTACTACAACTGAAAGAATAAAAAAAAAAAAAGTAAAATTAAAAAATTTTTTTTTTGTTTTTAATATTAATTAATTAATTAATATTAATTAATTTTTCTTAAATGATGATTTACAGTCTCACAAAATTAAAGTTTCACAAATTATGCGATTATGCGAATGTAAAAAAAAAAATTATTTTATTTTATTTTATTTTTTTTTTATTTTTTTTTTTTTTTGAAAAATTGATTTGCATGATACATTAAAAATATAAATTAAAAAAAATTTTTGAATATATATAAAATAAAAATATCTCCGTTAAAAAAAAAAAAAAAATAGGTTTATTAAACCTTATTAAATTTATAATTAAAAAAAAAAAAAAATGTTTAAAATATTATTATTACTACTTTCTTTAAGTAATTAAATTTTTTTCTATAAAAAAAAATAGAATATTATAACAATGTATTTAAAATAGTTATAATTTTCATTAACATTTATTAATTATTATTATTATTATTATTATAAAGTTTTGATAATTGAAGCTAAATATTTAGATAACCTTGATAGAACTTTTAGTCCAGGTGACAATAAAGTTCTTGAGGTATCTATTTCTATGTCTGATGCTGATTATAAAAAAGTTTTACAATGTGTTCAAGTTAGTATTATGGATACTTTATCTGGTAAAACTAAAGATCATGAAGCACCAGCTGATATTACTATCTCTGATGATGAGTAAAGAATAATAATATATTTCTTTTTTTTTGTTTTATATAAATAATAATTTATTTAGTATTTTTTTTCTTTAAAATTCCTTTATTTAATTCATTAAAATATTAATTTTTTTTAATATTTTATTATATTATATTATTTAATATAATATAATAATATATATATTATAAATATTATAAATAGAAATACTTATGTTTTTACAAACAGTACTTTCAAAACTGGTGGTAATTTTGCTAGAACCTTTTCTAAACCAGGTTTTAATATTAAACTTTCTAAAAAATTCTATGATAGAAAAAGTTTCCGTCTTCGTGCTGATGTTAATGACAGGTCCCATTTAAGACAAAAAATTGTTTGTGATATTTCCAATAGAATTGGTTTACCATCTACTCAAAGTACTTATGTTAGACTTACTATTAATGAAAATTTATATGGAGTGTAATTATTTATTTATATATTTATTTATTTATATATTCATAATATTGACTTTTTTATAATATCAAATATAAAATATAAAATATAAAATATAATTTGAAATAGAATAAAAAATTATTCATTTTTAAAAAAAATTATTATTATTTTTTAGTATATAATTTTATTCTATATAAACTATTTTTATATAATTATTATCAAATTATAAATATTATATTATATTTATATATTTATATATTGATTTAAACTATAATATAAAAATAAAATTAATAAAATAAATTGTTTTATATATATATATATTAAATTAATAACTATAGATATACTTTAATGGATTCTGTTAAACCAGCAAACATTAAACAAATTTACAATGTCAAAACAGATAAAGAAGATTTAAAATTATATAAATGTGATATTAATGGTTTTGATATGAGTTCTAAAACTGCAAATCATTGTCTTAATGAAACTGGTGAAGATGAAAAAGAAATTAGTGAATTTAAAGAATTTATGAAACAAGTTGATAATGCTAAAACTGTAGATGATTTAGATAAATTTATGAATGTTGATATTTTCTTAAAATCAATTGCTCTTGAATGGATTATTGGTTCATTTGATCATTTATTAGTTATGGGACATAATATTTATTTCTATAAAAATGAAATTAATAATAAATGGGATATCTTTTATTATGATTTTGATAATACTCTTGGTGTATCTCTTAATGAAAATCTTTGGTTTAGTACTGGTAAAAATAAAGGAGTTAAAGATTTTTCTAAATTATCTTTTAAACAATTTACTAATGATCAAAAAATTTTTGATATTGCTGTTAATAATGATAGTACAAGATTTAAAAAGAATTTAAAAGAAATTTTAACTTATGGTTTTAATCCAGTTCTTTTAAATCCTCATATTGATGATATTAAATCTTATATTTCACCTTATGTTAAAGAAGAATTTATTCCAATTAATGGTGAATTACCAGGAAGAGTAAATAAAATAGGTATGCCATACACTTCATCTTATGAAATTTATGAAAAAAGTTCTGAATATGAAACTATCTATTCAAAGGATGATGGTCCAACTCCAGGGGTTAAAGGATGGATTAAAAGTTCTTTTGAAAATGCATGTGAAAGATATGGTTTAAATCAAGAACAAATTTTAAAAGATGCTGTCACTTTAAAACCAACTTCTTTCTTCACCAAAATAAAAAATAATATTTCACCCTATGAAAGTAATGAAGAACCAGTTGAATATAAAAAATGTTGGGCCGAAAAACTTGGTTATTCATGTTGTCAAGGATGTCATGTTATTTATGTTGATAATGATGGAGAATGGGGTGTTGAAAATAATGCCTGGTGTGGAATTAACCAATGTTGAAAAAAAAAATAAATAAATAAATAAATAATGAAAAAAAAATGCAATTTTTATTAAACCCTAATAAAAAATAATAGTAATAATAATATTATTGATAATAATAATAAAAAAAAATAAAATAAAATAAAATAAAATAAAATAAAAAAAATAAAATAAAAATAGAAATATTAAAAAAAATTTAAATAAAAAAAAAATATAATAAAAAAAATATAAATATAAATAAAAAAAATAAAATAAAAAAAAATATTTATTAAAAAAATAATTAAAAAAAATAATACAATATATATATATATAATTATATAATCACACTAATAATATATAAAAAAAAGATAATATTATAGTGATTATAATTGTAGTTTATAAAAAAAAAAAAATAAAGAATAAAAAAAAATTAAAAATTTTTATTAAAAAAAAATAATTTTTTTTTATAATTTTATATATTGTAATAGAATAATTTTTATTTTGATTATTTATTTAAATATGTTTATATTTAATATTTTTTTGAATTTATAGTTTTTTTTTTTTTTTTTTTTGGTCAGCAAATATGATTTGAACAAAATTTGAGAGAGTGCACTATAGAACAGTTTTAAAGAATTATATTCTTTTCTTTTTTTTTTTTTTTTTTTTTTTTTTTTCATGCTAATAATATATTCCTTATGGGTTAAAGTTTTTTATTTTGAAATAATTTTCTATTAAAAAAAAAAAAAATTTAAAAGTAAATTTAATTTTTTAAATAGTGAAACTCATAACATAGGTAAATTATAGGCATAAAATAGTCAATATTTAAACTACTTATAGAATTAATAGTTTTTACTCATAACAAAAAAAAAAATTATTTAGATAAATGAAGAAATACAAGTTTTATATTTAAAATTTTTTTGGTGATAGGAATGTTAAAATTATTTCTTCCATACAATATTCCACTAATTAAAATATTTTTATAGTAATATCTAACAACAGTATTAATATTAAAAATATTAATATTAAAACTAAAAAAATAAAAATATTTTTATTATTAGTATTAGTATTAGTATTAGTATTAGTATTAGTATTAGTATTATTAGGTTTTTTATATAAATGATAAATATTATTAATAATAAACTAAAAATTATGTATCATACATAAAAAATTAAAAATAAAAATAATTAAGAAAGACAGTATGAATAAAATAAGAATAATAGATATAAATTAGACATTAAACATTATATATTAAATTTTAAATTTTAAATTTAATTTTATTTTTTTTTTATAAATATTTTTTTTTTATATTGTGTTATGTAATTTTTGTGAATATTATCTCTTATCTTCTTTTTATTTTATTCCTTTAGTTTAATTTTTTAAAATTATTAACTTTAATAATTTTTTTTTCTCGATAATTAGAATATTTTTTTTTTTAAATTTTTTAAGTATTTTGAATATATTTATTCTTGATTCAATATACTAATAAATAATGACTTTTATTGATAATTCTATCAATTTGTATTATTAATTAATATTAATATTATTAATATCAATTAATATGATTAAAAAAAAAATACAATTATAATTTATTAAACTATAATTATATTTTATAAAATATTTATAAAATATTTATTTGATATATATTTAACGCTTTTTATAAACGTGGCTTGAATAATGTTGATTTTATACGGCGCATGCAAGTCGCTAAACTTGATGATTCCTCGTTTCAGAATTCATAATCAATACACATAAGATCTAAAATATTTATTATATATAAAAATATATATAATATAAATTTAAAAATATAAATTAATTAGTTACTAGACTATTATTATAAAATAATTATAAATAATATGAATTACCTTCAGCAATTGGTTTTAACATAGTATCTCTAACTCTAACATGTTCTGGATGAACTTGATAAACTTGAAGTGCATCCTTGTCTGGAACTTCAACTTGGAAACCTTATATATATAAGTTTTACAAAAATTTAAAAAAAAAATTAAATATTTTTTTTTATTATTAATCGAATATATGATTTTAATAATATTATAAAATGAAATGTTATATATATATATATATATATATGTAAATATTATAATATTGTTTTTTATTAAAAACTTAAAATGATTTTTTTTTTTTTTTTCGTTTAGAATTAATTTTTTAATTTTTTTTAATTTTTTATTCGAAACTTACTGTGAGTGAAACCTTTGCTTCTGTCAGAAAAGTTTGTTCCACACTTATAGTTAGAAAGATTTGGAACAACTTTACCAAGATCACCTAAAGCTTTTAATACTTTGTCAACTTCTTCTTGTTTGACATCGGCTTTAGCTTTAAAAATGACTAAAATTAAAAATTAAAATTAAAAAAAAAAAAAAAAAATATGAAATAAAAAATAAAAAAATATAAAAAATTTAATTAATTATTTTTTATTAACATTGTTTTAAATATATATATTTTAAATATTTTATATTAATTAATATTAATATAATTCTTACTAGTATGAAGAATTGGCATTTTGTTTCTGTTTTTTTTTTTTTTTTTTTTTTTTCTTGATTTATTACAATTTAAGAAAAAAGTATGTATGTCTAAAACGAAAAAAAGAAAAAAAAATAATATATTATATTTTTTTTTACAGTTTTATATACATTTTCTTAATAAATTAATATATATATATTAATTTATTAATTTTATTATCTATTTTTTTTTTTTACATTGGATTTAATATAATTTAATAAATAATATTTTTTTGTATACATTATTTTATTTTAACGTAATTATGATACATACATTAATAAATCGAAATTAAAATTTTTTTATTTTGACAAAAAAAAATTTTAAATTGTCAAATAAATAATATTAAAAAGAAAAAAAAAAATTTTAAATCTATAAAATTATTAAAAAAAATTATTAACAGAAAACACACCTAAACTTATTAAAAAAAATTATTAACAGAAAACACACAATATAAAAATTCATCAAAAGAGTTTAATTTATTAATTTTATTTCTATTTCTATTTTTATTTTTATATAGTTTTTTTTTTATATATTTTTATCTAATCTTTTTTTTCATTTTAATATTTTTTATTTTTTATTTATTATTATAATTTATTTATTGTCTATTTTTTTATATATTTAACCGACTTTTTATTGAAGGTTTTGTACTATTAAAACTATAATTACTCTTTCTTTTTTTATTTCTATTATCATAATTATCATTATTATTATTATTATTATTACTATTTTTTCTTATATGTTTTCCTTTATTATTATGATTATAATTATTATTTTCATGTGACCATTTAGATTTATTATGTTTATTATCATATTTATAGGAATTGTCATTTTTATCATTTACATAATATGAATCATCATTATTACGACTTCTTTTTCTATTACGATTTCTTTTATTATTGTTATTATCATCATAATAATCATAGTTATCATGATTGGTATAATTACGATTAGAATTTTGATAATTGTGTCTATTACTACTACTATTATTATTATTGCTATTATGATTATGATTATGTTTCTTTTTTAAACTAAATGAATTTTGTTTTTCTCTATCAAAATGCCATGCTTCTAATTCTTCATTCGTAATTGGTGTAGGATCTTCATTTTTTATACTTTGAGCAGATACTTTAAAAACTTTATTATATCTTCTTTCTTCACAATCCTAATTATTTAATATATACATTATTTATATATATATATATTATTTATTGTAACCATTAAATATAAATGGTTATTATAAAGGCGTTATGTTAAAATTAGTTTTTTTGTTTTTTTTATTTTAAATATTAAATGATAATATATATATATATATAAATGACGTTGTTATTATATATAAAATATTCAAAAAAAAAAAAAAAAAAAATAAAAAATAACATACATCACCAAAATGACCTTTTAAACCACAATTATAACAATATCTATTTACTGTCAATTTATATTTCTATAAAAAAATAAAAAAAAAATTTGTTTTTTATTTTACAAATTAATATTATATTATATTAATAATATTATTTTAATTATTAAATAAATATATTTATTATATATTTATATTTATTAATAATATGTTTAATACGAACTGATGCATGAATATTAATTCTATATCTTCTCCAAAGATATGGACATGACTATTTTTTATATTTTAAAATAAAATTTTTTTATTTAATATAAAATTAATACAAATAATATTCAAATCATTAAAAAAAATTATAAATTTTATAGTAAATAACTATTATATATTAAATATTAAATTACCACTGTATTATGAATTTCATAACAAAATTTACAATCTTGTTTTTGCCATAAATTTGGACAATCCTATAAATAACAATATTAATAATATTAACATTAATAACAATAGCAATAATGATTTTAAATAAAAATTATTATTATTATTAATAATTTGATAAAATAATAAATATTAATAAAAAATTAATAATTAATTATATTAAACTAAAAAAATATATATATGTATTATTTTTAAACATAATTATTACTCTTGATTGATGGCCAATACAAGCACCTATTTTTAATAAATATATATATAAAAATAAAAAATTTCAAAAATAAATAAATATATATACATATATATTTTATAAGTAAAAAAAAAAAAAAAAAAAAAAAAAAAAAAATTAATAAATAAATTTATAATTATATTAATAAATATGATAATAAAATAAAATAAAAAAAAAATTTATTTTTTATAATATTACATTTTAAGCATGCATTACTATATGGACATTTTAATGGGTCGTGATTTTCTTTACAAATTGGACAAAGGGTTTTCTATATATATCAATACAATACAATATAATATAATATTATTTAATATAATATATCATAATATAATTAATTAGTTATATAAATTGATATTTATTTAATACAAATATTCATAATTTTTTTTTTTTCATTAAATACAATAAATATGTAATATAACGTTAAAATTACATACTTTTTGATCACAATCAGCTGAAAGATGTCCTGGTTGTCTACAAAAATAACATACAATTTCTTTTTTAACTTGAGGTGCAAAATATCTAGGAGTATTTTGCTATTAAAAAAAAAAATTAAACAATATATATATATATGTATATACATTATATATAATTAAGTAAATTAGCTATAATAATAAAAAATATACTACTTTTTTAAGTATATATAATTTGAAAAAAAAAATTAATATATATATATTTATAATACATTATTATCAATATCCTCTTCAAAATTTTCAGTTACAGGTGTTGTAGTTGAAGTAACAGATTTATTTTCATCTAGAGTGTTCGGCAAAATTATATGTGTTATATATTCTTCTGAATCTTTATTATTTTCTTTTTCCACATTTTCAGAATCAATAGTTCTTATATTCAAATCATTTAGTGATTGATTTGTTAAATCTATGAAAATATCATTATTATCATTATTGAAATTATTATCATTATTTTTAACATTATCTTTATTATTATTATTATTTAAATTTGTAGATAAATATTCTAATTTTGATTTTTCTTCAAGGTCATCATTTATTACATTAGGTTTATTAATATCATCTTCATCTTCATCATTATCAATATCATTATCACTATTATTTTGAACATGACTATTGTCATCATCATCATTTTCATTATTACTTAAATTATATATACTTGCAAGGTCTGATTTTGAAAAATTATTAGTTTTTGTTTTATTATATATTGAAGGTGGTATTACATTTTTAGAATTAATAATATTTGGTTTTTGTATTTTAGTTTCTGAAGATAAATTTTCTTTATTTTTATTGATACTGGTATTATTCGAATCTTTATTTAATTCTTTTTGAGTTATTGTTTTAGATTGGATTTTAGAATTAGCATTTTGAGTTGGATTATTATTATTGTTATTATTATTTTTTATTAAATCTGTTGAATAATGAATAGCTGAAAGGAGTTTATCTTCTATTTCCGAATCAATTTCATTTTCTATTTCACTTTCTTCTTCTGGATCTCTATAAAGTTCATTTTCATACTCCATTAAATTTCTATCATAATCATCATAATAATCCATTTTTTTGAAATATTCTAATTATTTTTCTTTTTTTTTTTGATAGTTATGAATTAATATATAGTTAAATAAATTAATAAATAAATTAAATAAATTAATAAATAAATAAATAAATATATAAATAAATATATAAATAAATAAATTAAAGGGTAATGTTAATTTATAATATTTTAATTTAATATAAAATGAAATTTCAAAATGTAAATGTATATAAAATGAAATTTCAAAAAAAAAAGGAATTATAAAAAAATATAATAAATTATTAAAATAGAAATTTTAAAATTTTAAAAAAAAATTTTTTTTATTTATTAATATTTAATAAATTGAATAATAAACAAAACATTCATTAAATTTTCTTTTATATAAAAATTGTGGCTTATTGTAATTAGTTATACAATTTCTACAGTTAATTTTAAGAACATTTATAATTATATTTTATTAAGATATAAAGTATATATTATAAAATCTTATTTTTAAAGAAAAAATTTTTATATATTAATAGTGGCTTATTAAAAATATAACGAATTTTTTAAATACAATAAAAAAAATGTTTTTAAATTACATAGTGATTAACAAAATTTTAAAATTAATTTTTTTGAAATTCCATATCTTGTATTCTAACATTCTATATGTCAAACTTAATTTTCTGATTTATCAAAAATTATGTTTGAGGATGTTAGTATATTAGTCATTTTATGGTCGTTAATATATTTAATTAAAACATCAATAAGCATATCTTCTGAATTAATATATTCTAAAAGAAAATTTTTTCTTTATTTTTGATAAGATCTTTGTTGAAATAAAGTTTAACATTTATGTTTAATAGTTTTGAATTTGAATTGTCTATTTTCGATATATAGATGTTTTACTTGGAGAAATATTATCTGTAAAAATTTTAAAAAATGGTTTATCAAAATTCAAGTAATTCATTTTGATATTTATTTTCATTTTAATATAACTTTATTTAATTAATAAACTTAGAAATAAAAATTGAAAAAATATTTAGTAAAAAGAAATAAACTAATTATTTCTGGAAACTACTAATTCTAGTGTATATATAAACAGTAAAATTTAAAAAAAAAAAAAATTGTTAATATTCTTGTATTAGTAATGATGAAATATATTTTTGTTCAATTAGTGAGACTAAAACTCTTAATTTTTGAATCTTTTTTTTTTTTTTTTTTTTTATATTAAAGAAATTATTTTTAACATTATATTTTATTAACTTTTAATTTTTTTTTTTTATAAAAAAATTTTTTTATTACAATTTATTTTTTCTTTTGTAATATTATTATATTTGTTAAATTTTGATATTTCATAATTTAATTCTTTTAATAATTTTATTTTTATTTTTATTTTTATTTTTATTTATTATTATTTTAATTTTAATTTTTATTTTTATTTTTTCTTTTCATTATTGATATTATTATCATTTAATGAAAAAATAATAATTATTATATTTATTCTTTGAAATACAACTTTTTTTTTTACAAATTTTTTTTTTTTTTTTTTTTAATTTTTTATTTAATAATAAAAACTGAAACTTTTTTTTTATATTTAATAAATAGATTAATTTTTTCATTAATAAGAATTCATGATAGCTGTAAGTTTTTGAGCAAGAGTTAATGTAGAAGAAGATAAATTTTCTTTATCATTTTCTAATATATTTTGTATTGCATTCTTTATTTTTATTAATTCTAAAGAATGTCTTCCCTCTGTAAATAATCCATGAGTTACAGATAAAGTAGAATTTTGATTTGTTTTATTATTATTTAATAATGATGATGATGATGATGAAATAGGATCATTATTTATTATATTTAAATTAATTTTGGATAAATTTTGTGGTGTTGTATTTATATTGGCATTAAAAGTACATGATAAAAGATTACTAAATAATTTCAATGAACTTTCCCTTATCTTAATTAATTATTTAATAATATAAAAGATAATATTAGTGTTTAAAAAAAAAAGGTTAATGTAAATAATTTATATTATTTATATTAAATATAGAAAAATTATATATATTAAAATATTAATAATTATTATTTCAATATATATCAATCATAAAATATTAAAAAATATTTTTATATTTAAAAAAAAAAAAAAAAAAATTACCTCTGATTTATTACAACAAAGGCCATTAATACAAACATTTAAAATATCCTCTAATTCTTTTTCAGTAAATATAGCATTTCTTAAATAATATAATATATGATATACAACCTTAAAAGTGATAAAAAAAAAATTATTATTATTATTATTATTATTATTATTATTATTATTATTATTATTATTATTATTATTATTATTATTATATTATTATTATTATTATTATTATTATTATTATTATTATTATTATTATTATTATTATTATTATTATTATTATTTATTATTATTATTTATTATTATTAATTATTATTATTTTTATTATTATTATTTATTATTATTTAATAATTACTTGTAAACATGCACAGGTTAAAGTAGTAGATAATTGTTCTTTAATAATTGAATTAGTAGTAGTTGTAGTAGTTGAAGATGACAACTCATTTGCATTTTTATCATTTTTTATTGATGTACTAGTAAGATTATTATTTTGTATACCTTCATGAATGGTATCTAAAATTGGGTATAATAAATAATTTAATGAAAAAGAATATAACGATTGAAGTTTATTTTGGTGATCATTATCAAAAGGAAGGGAGGAAGAAGATTCAGATTTAGTATTAGTATTAGTATTAGTATTTGTATTAATATTGCTATTATTCGTATTAATATTAGTATTAGTTTCTAATTCTTTTGAATAATGACGAATAGTTGTTGTAAATATATTAGCTATGGATATAGATAAAATTTCAAATATTAAGGGTTGAGATTGATTTTTAATGGTTAGAAGAAGATTTATAATTAACATATAAGAACTTGGTAAATAATTCTTTAATTCATTTGATATATTTGGTGTTTCATTATTATGTTGATTTTGACGATAAGGGTTTAATAATTGAATTAAGGCATAAATCACTTGTTCAGTTTGACATTTTAAATTATTATTCATTATATTTTGTTCCGAAGAATTATCGTCATTATTATTATTATTATTATTATTATTATTGATTTCAGATATATTAATTTCTTGAATTAATTCCTTTTTTTCATTAAATTTATTAGGTTTAAATCGAATAAATGAACAAACAATTAATGATAAACATTCAATACATCCCATTTGTATATTTTGTATACTTTTATCTTTTATATCTAAATAATATTATATATGTCATATATATCAAAAAAAAAAAAAAAAAAAAAAAAGATTATTATTTTTAATACATTTTCAAAAAATTTTTATTCATATATTTATAAATATATGAATAAAAATTAATATATATATATATACCTAATTTTTTAGAATTAGAAATAAGAATTTCTAGAGAAATATGAAAAGCATATTCAATAAATTGAGTTAATTCTAAATTTTCTATAGGATGTTTAATAACCATGTTACAAATACAATAAAGATAAGATTTTAAAATTAATAAATCTTTAGTTCTTCTTTTTTCATCTAATTTATATTTTATATAAGGTAAAATATAATTTATTGGGAAATTAGCAAGTATTTCAACGGATAACTTTCGAACTTGATCAAATTCATATAATTGTTCAATTCTAATTTTTTAAAAATATTATTATTATTGTTAAATATAATAATTAATATTAATAAAATTAATAATTATATAAATTTTATTATTCTTATTCTTATTATTACTATTATTAAACAATTTAATAAAAATAATATATATTAATAATAATTGTTATTAATAAATATATATATATTTACCTTTGAATTAAGGCTTTAAATAATAAGATTGCTATTTCATCATCATTTATATTATTTAATAATAAAATATTATTATTCTCTTCATTTTCATTTTCATTCCCACTATCATTCACTTTCTCAATATCACTTTTATTTTTACCTTCATTTTCATTTTCATTTTCATTTTCATTTTCAGTTTGATTTAAAATTGAATTAATATTTTTTTCCAGATGTTCTGGATTATAAACTTTAGAAATATCTAATAATCCAAAAGTTTTAATTGATAATACCTAATATAAAATAAAAATATAATTTTATATTAAATAATTATAATATTATATAATATATAATATAATAATATAATAAAAATAAAAATTATAATATTAATATAATATATATAAAAAAAAAGCTTATATTTATTTATTATTTTATATTTTTTTTTTTTATGATAAAAAAAAATTTTTATATATACCTTTAAAATCAATAGGGGAGAAATTCGTAAGAATAAAATATCTTTTACAATCATATTACTTTCTTCATCATTACGATTCAATAATTCTTCAGTCAATCTTTATTATTATTATTATTATTATTATTATTTATAAATTAGCATTAATTATAAAAAGATTTATTATAATAAAATAAAATATAATATAGCATATAATATATATATATATTTTTTTTATAAAAAAAAATTTATAATGTTAAATATTTACTTTGGTTGTTCTATCATCCATTTAATAATTTGTTTAAAAATAATTTTTATTACAGATAGATCCAATAAATATTCACTTATTGTAGATATAAATTTAACTAAAATTTGATCCTCTGGTGATGCATAAATTTTTTTTAATAATGGATCAATAATATAAACCCATGAATTAACCGTAAGCTAAATAAATAAATATATAAAATAAATAAATAAATAAATAATATATAAATAAATAATATATAAAAAAATAATATATAAATAATAACAAATTATTTTTTTTTATTTTAACTTAATATTATATAAATAATTTACTTACATTTTTTGCCCATTTTTTTACAACAATGAATTGTCTTTCTATTAATTTTTCTTTTTGTTCTTTGGTATCTTTATAATTATTAATATATAAATAAATATAAATATAAATATAAATAGAAAATAATAATAATATTAATAATTTGAATAATAAGTTAATAAAAACAAAAACTTTTATCAAAAAATATGACAATTATAATTTATATCAAAATTTTATATTTATATGAATAAAAAAAAAAAAAAAAGAATGAAAAAAAACTTACATTCTGTTTCATTATTTTGGGTATAAATAGTATTAATTTGACCAGGATTTATTGGAATTTTTTTATCATAGCTTTGATGATTAATTGATCTTTATTTTTATTAATAATAAATTATATAATATAATATAATAATTAACAAAATTAATGATAATATTTTACAAAATATTTTTTAATTTTTTAAATTAAAATTAAAAAAGAGAACCTTATATATTCTATATATATAAAAATAACATCTATATTTGATTTATGTTTTAAAAGTGTATTTAATAATGCCATTTCTGAAGCAGCTCTAACTTTTTCATCTGAATCAATTAATTTATTAGCTAATTTTGGTATGATTTCATTTGGGTCTATATTAATATTTTATTTTATATTATTAAAAAATATATATATATGTATATATATATATTAATAAGAATTAATTGTTATAAAAAAAAGAAAATGATAAAAGAAAAAAGAAAAAAAAAGTTATAAATAAAAACTATAAACTATAGTTTATTTATACCTAAATAACAAAACAAAAGCATAGATTCATTTCTTAATTTAATATCTTCATCTTTTATTCTTAAAAGTAATTGTTCTGTAAGTACAAATCTATATGATATTAAAAAAATTTTTTTTTTCGTTTTCATCAATATTAAATTTAAAAACATATAAAAATAAAAAGTAATAATAATAATAATAATAATATATTTTTTTTTTCCTTTTTACTTATTTTTTTTTATTATCATTTTACCTTAATCTTGTATAAGAATTTGATTTTAAGATATCTTCATTCATTTGAAATATTTCATGAATAATTAATAATGAATTCATACGTTCAATTGGATTTTTAGAATCCAATTTAAGAAATATATTTGGTAATACATCTTCCGGAAGAGTAATGACGAAGAAAATTTAAACAAAAAAGAAAAAAAGTTAAAAATAATAACAATTTAATTAAACTGGATGATAAAGAAATTATAAAAATAATAAATAAATAATTTAATTTTATTTAATTTAATTTTATATATAAAGGATATTAAGTAGCATATTCAGCCAAGAATCCAATACAAGCTTTTGATACACTATCATCTTGATCTAACATAATTAATAATTGATCTACCATAGGTTTAAATTTTTCAGGTCCATCAATTAATAAAAATTTTCTTAAAATATAAAACCCAAGATTTCTTCCTGCAATAAATTCATTATTTAAAATCTTTTTTAGAATTATAATATAAAATAAAATAAAATAAAAAAAAAAATTAATAATTAATATTAATAAAAATATTTATAATTATAAACATATTTTTATCTTGGTTATTATGATTATGATTATGATTATGATTATGACTATTTTATAATTACATTTGAAGAAACAATAGTTAAAAATTCTTTTTTAATTTTATCAGATTTAAATATTTCAATAAAATTTTTTTGATCTTGATGTCCTAGTATTAAAGATAATTTTAATAATAAACCAAAATGACCAAAATCTTCATTTTCCTTTATTAAATAGAAAATAAATAGGTATTTAAAAATAATTTTTTTTTTTTTACTTAATAAACAAATTATTGATATTATAGTAATAAATAATAACAATAACATAATTATTATATTTGTTGTGCAAAAATATTACTTACTTCATCAAGAAGTTTTTCTACATTTTTTTTAGTTTTTTCAATTGGTCTCTTAATATATTTAGCTGAAAGATAAGGATTAATATTAATCCATAATTTAGCAATGACTTTCATAATATCTATTATAAATGTATAAATAATTAAATACATATATTTAATATAGATAAAAAAATATTATTCTACATTAATAATTGTTATATATTATAAAATTTAATTAATGAAGTATTTAAAGCTACCATTTTCTTTTGATACATCTTCATTTTTCTTTAATATAATGTTTTCAATAAAATCTAAAATTTCGTTTATTGTATAATCAAATAATGGATATTTTTTTTTATCACACTATTATTATAGTTAGAAAAAAAAAAAAGAATATAATAAAAAAAAGTTTTATTATAAATTATTTATTTTTATATATATAAAAAGAAAGTATTAATAATTTTTTTTTACCGATATTAAATATCCTAATGCACATGATAAACATTCAACACTTTTCCAATAAATAGGATAAAAATCATTTAATGAAATTTCATTTTTTTCTTCAATAATACGAGATGAAGTATTTTTTGTTTTTATTATATTATTATTGAGAATAATATTGGTATTTGAAGTAAAAATGGATATTATTATTTGATTGGTTAATGTAGTTAATAAAGTTGGTTGTGTATTTCCATCTTTATCAATGACACTTTAATAAATTACATTATGAAAAAAAAAATATTATTATTAAATTATTAAATTTATTATTAATAATTATCATTATTAATAAAAATTACCTATTATTTTGAATTATATTTATTAATGGAGAATAAATTTCTATTAATTCTTTCCAAAATTGTACATTGTCAATTAGAATTTCTATTAAATAGTTAGTTATTGTTATATTAAATAAATAATTATAAATTTAAAATTATTAATATATATATTATTAATATATAATAATAATATTATTATCATTATGAATTAAATAAAATTACCTTCTTTATTTTTTATTAATTGACTTTGTTCTTCTATTATATTTTTATAAATTTGTACAGCAATATATTTTGATTTTTTATTATCATTATTAAGTTCTTTTATTAACAAATGCTTTAATTGTTTTTCCGTTTTAGGATTAAAATAAAGCCAATTTATAATTTTAAAGCTATTAAAAGAATTGTATTTTTTTTTGATAATCTTTTATATAATTTAATATATTATATATAAATTGGTGTAATTATAATTATTAATTATTAAATTTTAATTATTATTATCATTGTTTTTTTAAAAAGTATATATAACATATGTTTTAAAAAACATTTTATATTTAATTTAATTCTTTGAAATTTCGATAAAATATATTTATATATATATATTATTTTTTTTTTAATTATACTATACCATTTCTTTTAGTGGATTATAAATTATTTTAATTGCATTTCCAGTTTTATCATTTCTTATATAATTTTCAATATTTAATAAGGCCATCGTTAATGACGCTTTTATTTTTATATTAAATAATAAATTTTTACATAATTAATAAATAAAATATTTATATTTTTAGACTTTAATATTAATATTAATATTAATATTAAATTTTAATTTTCAATTTTAAATATATATTATTATGTAAAAATTATAATTACATTTTATAAAAGTACTTTGCTTATATAAGTCAATTGAGGAAATAAGAGCTTTTTTATTTGAATTTAATAAAAGAATAATTGATTGACCAAGTGAATTATGTATATTTTTATTATTTGTATTATTTAAATTAATTGTAACTGAATTATTTTTTATATCATTTTCTGTATTAAATTCAGAAATTGTATTAATAATTTCTTGTTCATGTATATCTTCCTTATCAACATTATTGTTTTTTTTAATTTTTTGAACTGTAAAAGTATCTATTTCTTCAATATTATTATTTTTTTCTCCTTTTTCTTTTTCATTCTTTTCTTTATCTGAATATACTGTAGTTGAAATTGGTTGAATTAGAAATTGATTATCATTATCATTATCATTACCTTGATTATTAATTAAAAATAAATTTCCATCTAATGTATCCTTTTTATTAATAGCTTTTGTTATATCTGATATTTCAATACTTTTCATTTTTTTTTTTTTTTTTTTTTTTTTTGATTTTTTTATTAATTATTAAAAAAGAATTTATTTTCAAAAAGATATATCTATTTTCATATATAAATAGATATTTTGTTCAAAAAAAAAAAAATCAAATGTATTTTTAAAAATAATTGATTTATTAAAAAAAAAAAACTTTAATAATTAATTAATCAATAAATTAATACATTTCTTAAAATTATTTATCTATTTATTCATTTATTTATTTAAATAATTATTTATTTAAATAACTGTTAATTTATTTACTTTCAATAGATATTTAAATATTACTATCTTTGTGTAACAATTTTTTTAATTATTGAATATTTTTTGGTAATTAAAAAAATAATTTTTTTTATTATTTTCTTTTTTTTTTAGGAAAACCTAAATGTTTTTGATAATTGGGGATGTATCAGAAAATATTGAGGGTTACGTTATAACAATATAAATTATATTATTACTATAAATACTAAGTTCCAGAGTATGATTATAAAACTACATTTCTAATACTTTATAAGTAAAGGTGTCATATCATTAAGGGAATAGTAAATCTTGTCATTATGGTTCTTTAATCATTAGGTAATAATAAACATCCTTTATTGATTATCATTCACTTGTACCTCTAATCATCTCTAGTCATTATATAATTTAGTAATACATAAAATAAACATTCAATACCTTTCTAATAAATAGAATAAAAATTATTTAAAAAGAATTCTTTTTTCTTTAATATAATAAAATGAGGTAGTTTTTTTTTTTTAATTTTATTTTTATTGAAAATAAAATGGTTATTTTAAGTAAAAAAAATGGATATTATTATTTTATATATTAATAACTATACTTTATTAATATTTTTTTAAAAAAATCAATATTTAATCTTTTAATTCTTATTAATTATAAATAAATCATTAATAATGATAGCATTGCTTTATTTATTCATTAATTTTAAGGATAACTCATCTATTAATAGTCTATTACTTAATATGTAAGTACAATAATAAAAAATGATTTAAAGAAGTAATTATTATACAAGTCATATAACTAAACAATTTATATAAAATAATAAAAGTATTTTTTTTTTAATATTTACATATTAAAAAAAAAATAAATGAATAAATAAATAAATAGTTAAATAAATAACATCAAAAATATTTTAATTCAACTAATAATTAATTAAAAATATTTAATAATAATCAAAATATAAATAAAAAATAAAAAATAAACTTTAATATTATATGAATTTTAGTATATGATATTTATGAAATTGAAATGAAATGTTTTTTTTTTTTTTTCTTGAATTTATAACTTTCAATAAATAAAAAATATAAAAAAATATAATTCATTATTAAAATTAATAATAGTAATAACGATAAGTTATTTTTTTTATTGTTATTATTATTAATATATAAACAAAAAAAAAAAAAAGAAAATTAATAATATAAACATGAAATATAAATATAATTAATTTTTATATTTTACTTTCTCTACATTTTGAAATTTCATATTAAAAGTTTTTTTTTATAATGTTTTACCTTTTGAATAATAATTATTAAAATGAATATACATTATTTTAAATATATACATATAAAGTACATTTCAACACCACATTAAATTTTGTTCTCTTTAGTAATAGTTTATGTTTAATTATATGCTTTTTTATTATATTATTAAATTTATTTATGTTTTTTCATTAATTATTATACATTTGATTTATTTTTATTTACTTTTTTAATATATTTACTTTTATTATCTATTTATTCTTTTTTTTTTTTTTTTTTAATTTTTATTTTTTTATTTTTTAATTTTTAATTTTGTTTGTAGATTTTCAAGATATATATATATATATTTAATTTATTTATTCATTTATTTAGTAACTATTATTATTTTTTAATTATAAATTTATAATTCTTAAATTCTTAACTTTTTTTTTTTTTTTTTTTTTTCAGATTTAATTTATATTTGAAAATTTTGATTAACATATATTTACTTTATTATTATTTTTATTATTTTTCAAAATCAGCTTCAATAGTTTTAATAATATTATAAATAGTTTTATTTACTGGAACATCAACATTGTGTAATTCACCAAGTTTTATAACTTTACCAGTTAAATTATCAATTTCAGTTTTTTGCTTTTTTTGAATATCTTGTAAAGTTGAAGATCTATGGTTATAAGTATCTGGAACAAGTTTAGAATAAAATATTTCTTGATATTCTTTAGCTGTATTCCACATAGTATGATATCCTGAAGCATTAATTACCTTAAATATTTCTTCAATAATACTATTCATAATATTAATAGAATAGTCATTTTCAGTAAGTTTACCATAGTTAACACCGAGAATAGCACTAAGTGGGTTAAGAGTACAATTATATAACATTTTTGCCCATAAATATTTTTCAAGTTCTTCAGTGGTTTCTGAAGGTATACCTGAATCATTTATCATTTTTGATATAATAGCTACTGGTTGACTACTTAAAGTATTTTTATTATCGTCTTTTTGTAAAGATCCAAGTAAAATAGGAGCAGTATGTACAGTTATATCACTAATATATCTTTTAGGTCTTATAAAACCTGTAATTACTCTAGCACAATAAACTTGTTCTTTTGGAAAGAATCTTAAATAAGGTTCATCATTACCAAAACCATTTTGGAAAATAATAATTTTGGTATTATCTTTAAAAATGTGTTTATTATCATTTAAATTTTGACTTATATTATCATTGGAAATAGTTTTACTTGAAATTAATATAAAATCAAATTCATTTTTTGGAATTTCTTTATAAGTGGTATAAACCTTACATTGTTCTGGTGAAAATTTATAATGTTCGAATAAACCTGTTCTTTCTACACCATTTTCTCTAATGGCTTTAGCTGTTTCTTCCCTAGCTAAAAATGAAACATTAGCACCTTGTGAAATCATTGAAGCTCCAAGAGCTATTCCTATTGCACCTGCTCCAATAATTAAAATATTCATTTTTAATTTATTTTATTATAAATATTTCTATATACTAAAAAAAAAATAATTTATACAAAAATAAATTATTTATCTTTTATATTTATTTTTAATAAATAAAATATTAAAAACATATAATAAATAAATAAATAAATGAATAAATGAATAAATAAATAAATAAATAAATAAATAAATAAATAAATAGTATTATTAATAAATAAATAAATAAATAAATGAATGAATAATATACAAATAAATAAATATTTATATAATATAATTTAATAATTATAATTAATAAATATTATTAAAATTAATTTATTTATATAGTTTTTATTAATCATACATTTAATGTTGTGTTTTGATAGATCATCTTCAATATTATAAATTAATTAATGTATTATTAATTCCATATATTATAATTAAATATTAATATATTATAAATATATTAATGTACATTATTATATATTATATATTAATAATAAATAATGTATAATGTATAATGTATGTTGGCAATAGTATTTCATTGTACCATTGTATCAATTAACTGTTTTATGCGAATGTAGTTTAATCTATTTTACAGTTCTCCACCATCGTTTAAAAAAACAACAAAAAAAAAATAAATAAAAATGTTATTTAAATTATGTTTTTTTTTATTTTTTATTAAATGTTAAAAAATAAAAATAGAATATATGAAAAGTTTTTTTTTTTTAATTTGAAATAAAAATTATATAATATTTTAAATATATTTATTTTATTTTTTATCATTTATTTATTTATTTTTGATAAGTAGACAAATACATAAAAAAACATATATAATTGAATGAATTATGGTATAGACATGATTTATATTATTATTATATAAATGATATTTCCATTCTATTAAAAATAAATAAATAAATAAATAGTGGTATAATAATAATAATAATAATAATAATAAATAATAAATAATAAATAATAATAAATAAATAATAATAATTAAATTTATTATTGTGATGATAATATAATTAAATATTATAATGACTTTTGTTTCAACTTTTTTTTTTTTTTTCTTTTTTTCTTTTTTTCAATAAATAAACATAATTTTTAAATATTTTCATAATAATAAGTTATATAAATTAAATTTTATCTTTCAAAGATAAAATTTAATTTATAACAAATACTGAATTTCTTTTTTATTTTTTATTTTAACAAATCAAGATCCAAGTTCTTTAAAATTTAATTTCAAAATTTAAAAAAGTATTCGTTAATTTAGGATTTTAAACTTTAATTAAAATATTACAATTTTTAAATTTTTTTAAAATTTACCAATTTAATATTAAATTTCATTTCATGATATTTCTTTTTTTTTTTTTTTTAAAAAAAATTGTTTTTTAATAATTATAAAATATAAAATCTTTATAAAAAAAAAAAAAAAAGTAAACTATAGATTATATATATTTATATATATTAAAAATAAAATGATATATAAAAATCTATTATTATTTTTATTTATTATATTATATCAATCATTATTAACTATTCAAAATAAAGCTTATTTAACCCCATATGGTAGACTTTATTGTGATTCCAATGATTGTTATAAATTAAATGGTGAACGATTTTCCATTAAAAATTGTAAAAAATGTAGACCAATAACAGAAAATGATGGAACATCAATTTATATTGAAAGTTCAGATAATAATAATATTGATGATGATGATGATGATGATGATGATGATGATAAAGAAAATATAAATATTGATAATACTTTACCTGTTATTTATGATATGGAATTTGATAGAACTCCTTGTTATTATTATCCTCCAACGAATGATAATTATAAAATAAGTTATGAAAGAACTAATCCTTGTCAAAAATTAAAATATTATCAATATTACTATTATTCTACAGATTTTTATCTTACTTTACCAGAAAAAAAATGTTATCGTGATAAAAAAAATGATTTAATTTTATTTTTAACAGATAAAGGATGGTGTGATCCAAGTTGTAATATTATAAAAGCATCAGATAGTAATGCAAATTGTGAAAAATAAAAAAAAAAGTTATTTTAAATATATAATACAAGTATTAAAAAAAACTAAAATGAAAAAAAAAAAATTAAAACGAAAAAATAAATAAATAAAAAATAATAATAATATTTAAATGTTAAAATAAAAAAATCAATAAAAATAAAATCATATCAAAAAAACTTTTTTTTTTTTTTTTTTTTTACGTTTCTTCTTTTTTATTTTTATTTTTATGTTTCTATTTTTTTCTATTTTTTTTTATTTTTTTTATTTATTTTTTTTTTTTTTTATTTTTTTTTTCTGTTTTTTTTTCTTTTTTTTTTTTTTTTGTTTCGTTTTTGTCTTTGTTTCAATTTTGTTTTCACGAAATTTTATTCTTTTATTTATAAATATTTACATATTTATAATTTTACATATTGATTATGAATGATATATGAATTATATATATATATATATATGATACAGATTATTTATAAATATATATATATAGTTTTATTATATAATATATATAATAAAACTTTTTTAAAATGTATATAATAATGATATTATTAAATATATATATTATATAATATAAATATATAAATTATATAATATATAATATTTTTTTTATCAAAATTATTTCATATATATTCATTTAAATATAAAAGTTGAAATAATTCAGTAGTATGTATTTATTATGCTTTACTATAATACAAGTTTTTTTTTCAACTACTTTTTTTTATTTTTATTTCACTTTTATATTCATTATTTATTTACTTTTTTTTTTTTTTTTTTTTTTTTTTTTTTTTTTTTTTATATATTATTTTTATTTTTATTATTTCTTTCTTCAATTTCATTATTTTAATAATATTTTTTTTTAAACTTATCACGTTGCTATCAATGTTATATTAAGTTAGGTCACGTTTTTCTGTTAATTCTTTACTCTGCTTTTATTTTCAACTAATGTAAAGGTTTTTCTTTTTTTTTTTTTAGTAGTTTTTTTCTATTCATAATTTTTTTCTTTTCCTTTATACTATTTTTATTTTACTTTACTTTATTATGTTACTTGATTATTTCTATTATTTCTTTTATTTTTTTTTCATTCTCCGTTTATTTTTTTTTCATTCTCCGTTTATTTTTATTTTTACTTCATATATATATTATTATTATTGTTATTATTATTCTCAGTTTATATTATAAATTCATTTATAAGGTTTAATATGTATATAAGATTAATATTTAATATTTTTTTTGAATATAAAAAAAAAATATTATAATTATGACATTATAATATACAATTTTATTATATAAAATAAAATTGTTTTTAATGAGTTAATATTTATGAATACATGTATATATATATACAATTAAAAAATAATTTTTTATAATAATTATTTTTTTTATATTTGATTTTGAAGTATTATCGATCGCGAAATGGTATATGTAAGTAAGTATATTATTTGATGAAAAAAATTATATATATTTTAAATAAAGATTATATTGGTATAATTATAATAGTAATATCTTCATTATTTAAATATATATATAATGATTTTCATCAAATGATATACTTTTTTTTTTTTTTTTTTTTTTTTTTTTTTAATAAAAAAATATATTTTTTTCATTAAATTGGTTTTCAATAATATCACCATTAAATATTTATTGAAAACAAATCTAATAAGACTGAATGATTTATAAGTTTATTTTCGAATAGTTATGGATTTCCAGTAGCTACTTCATTATTTTATTTGTATTAATATTATAATTTTCATTATTATTATTATTATTATTATTATTAATAAAGTAATTATTATTATTATTATTATAATTATTGATAGAATTATTATTATTAATATTGATATTATTATTGTTATTATTATTACTATTATTAGTAATTATTATTATTTAATGAAGTTTGTAATGGAATAGTAATAATAGTTAATGATAAAAGATTTAAGTCTTGATACTAAGATTGAGTAAGTAATGTATTATTATATATTTATGGTTCAATGATTTCTATAATTTGATTTTGAATAGGTATTAATGGTTCATTGTAAGTTTCATCTGGTTGATTTTGAAGTGGTATTAATGGTTCAATGTAAACTTCATCTGATTGATTTTGAAGTGGTATTAATGGTTTAGTATAATTTTCATCTGATTGATTTTGAGTTGGTATTAACGGTTTAATATATTTTTCATTTGATTGATTTTGAATTGGTATTAATGGTTTAATGTAAATTTCATTTGCTTGATTTTGAAGTGGTGTTTGAGGTTCAATGTTAGTTTCACCTGATTGTGCTTGATGTGATCTTAATAATTCATAGCAAGACTCAAACCCTTGATCTTTAGTTGATGTTAATGATTCATAGTAAGATTCTAATAATTGATCTTTAACTGTTTGAACTGGTATTACTGGTTTAATATACTCTTTTTGTGATGGACAATTATCATCTTGATGATGATGATAATAATAATAATCTTGTGATTGATAATAATCATCTTGTGGTTGAATAGGAACCTTAATATCATAAACTATATTGGAATGAATTATTTCATTTAATTGATTAGCTATAGATTGATTTGTATTAATACTAGAGTTAGTAATAGCATATTCATTAGTAAGATTATTATATGGTGGTAAAGCGTTATAATTTTCATTAGTGTTATTAACTATGCTAACACTTTTAATATCAATCTTTTGAGAATCATTATCTTTATCTGTATTTGAAAGAATTATTTCATTTAATTGATTAGGTATAGGTTGATAAGTATTAACACTAGAATTGACAGTAGAACAATCAATAGCAGGAATATAATAATTATTAGGTGGTGTTAAAGTATCATGATTATCATTAGAGATAATACTATCTTTGTCATTATCTTCAACATCAACTTTCTTAATATTGTAATCTATAAATGTATAAATTACTTGATCATATTTATTCGAAACTTTAGACTGATATATATTTGAATTTGATTCAATAATAGAAAATTCAACACTTGGATTATAACTATTATAAGCTAGTGATATATTATCATTAGACCTATTAACTTTGTTAACTTTTTCAACATCAACTTTTTGAGTGTCATAATCTTTATCAGAATAAATGATTCTACTTGATTGATTAACTATATCATATTGATTTGTGTTAATACTAGAATCAATAAAAGGATAACTAATAGTAGGATTATAACTAATAAAAGATGATAAAGTATTATTATTATCTTTTTTATTAAACAGATTAGTACTACTAATATCAGTACTTATATAATCAATCGTAGGTGATAAAGTATTTATATCAAAAGAATTATTAATTATATTACTACTTTCTGTATCTTTTGAAAGTGGTTGTATAATACTATCATTATTATAATGTAAAGCGAATTCTTCAGCTAAATCTAAATCTAAACTTTTTGGACTCTTTGAATTCCTCTTTCGTTTTTTATTTAAAAGAAATATAGAACTTATAATACCTATTATTACAATTCCAGCACTAATACAAATACATGAAATAATATTTATATCATTTTCCTTTTTCGTTGATGTTTCGTCTACATAAATAGTATTAACAGCATCACTTGTTTCTATTTGAATATTAGTATCAGTATCAGATTTTACATTTAGGGTAAATTTACCAGTTCCTGGATTAATAATAAATTTATTCTCTCGTTTTTGTTTAAACCATTCATTATTTTCTTTAAATCTATTAGTCATTTTTTTATTTTATTTTTCTAAATATTTTTTTAAAATACAATTATTAAAATTTTTTTAGTTTTAAAATTTTTTTGAAAAAAAAAATAATTCAAATGAATTTAAAACTATTTATTTATTTATTTATTCTTTATTGATTAAAATATAAAGTTTATAATATTTTATAGATATTCATATATAAATATTATAATTCATTAATTTTAATTTTAATTTCAATTTTTTTTCTCTTTTTTTTTTTTTTTTTTCTTTTTTTTTTTTTTATTTTTTATTTTTTTTTATTTTATTTTACATATAATTTTATTATTTAAAAATATTATTTAAATAATATATGTACGTTATTTATTTTAAATTGTTTTTGAAGAAAAAAAGAAAAAAAAAATTGAAATTTTTGTAAAGTATTTATATTAAAAAATTTGGTTCAATTTTCTTTGATAACAAAAAATAATAAAAATTTAAATAAATATATTCTAATATATATAAAATATATATATAATATATTAAAATATATTATTCTTATTTAAAAAAAAACTTTATAATATAATATATTATTGTATTGAATAATTTATTAATTAATAACAGTTTATTAAATAATAATTAATTTATTATACCATTATTCCTTTGTGTTTCTGTTACAAATAAAAAGGACCTCAATTCTAACATTATAGTTAATTATTATATATAATCATTATAGATAATATATTAATATATTAATAAATAATGATTCAGCTTTTTGAGGTTAGAAAGGAATTTTAATATAAATATATTTGAAAGAATTTTTAATAAAAATTTCGCATTCATTTAATATAATATTTTTATTAATATTAAATACAAAATTTTTATTAAAATTCTTTAATTATGATGACCACTTTATTTTTAATAAGAAAAAAGAAAAATATAATATAAAGAAAATCTCATTACATACTCTTCTCTCCGTTTATACTGTAAAGTAGTTAATAATTTGTTATATAATAAAAAAATATAACATATTATTAATACTCGTATAAAAAAACAAAACAACTATAAATAATTCATGTTTAATAAAAAATACTATTTATATATCTATGTAATATATATATATTACTACATTCAAAAATTTAATTTCATATGTATATTCATCTAATTCTATATTATATATTTAGGTCTCTCCTCCCTCCATCATACACACACATATTTATATATATAATAAAATTTATTTCATATTACAAATTATTCTTTATTTATATAATTTATAATTTATGTTATTATTTATTACATGTAACAAAACTAATTATTCAAATAATTCATATGATTGAAGAATTTTGTAATATTATGTAATAGGTTATATATAAAAATATGTAATATATATTAAATTCATTTAATGTATAAAAATACAAAAAAATTTAAAATTAAAAGAATTTTTTTAAATGTAATTTTAATATTTTTATTTTTTATTTGTGTAATTTTAATTATATTTAAATTTTTGTGTAACTTGAACTTTTTTAAATTTTTTTAATAAATTTAACTATTAATAGAAAAAATTTGTTTTAAGTTATAATATCTTTTTTCTTTTATTTTTTTTATGCTATATTAATAAAAATGTTATTAATAATTATTTTCTATTAAGTATCCATTATTTATTATACTCATATTCATTATTTATTATGTTCATATTCATTATTTATTATATTATTATTTATTTTTATTCATTATTTATTATATTCATTATTTATAATTCATTATTAATATTTATTATTTTGTTATTCATATTTATTTTATTCGTTATTTATAATATTCACTATTCATATTTATTATTTTGTTTTTCTTTTTAAATTCGGTATTATAATATATCCTTATTAATATAATGGAAATTATATAATGTAAAACTAGTTCCAAGTTTTAAAAAAATTAAAAGAATTGAATTAAAAAAAAAAAAAAAAAGTTACAATAAAGCTTATTTAATAATAAAAGTACATCTCTAATTGTATTATGATTAACATCATATATTAAAATATATTTTAATATATTTTAATTATAATTTTTAATATAATTTTTAATATGATGTCGTATGATGTAATATCATCACAAATTTTAAAAATTTAATATTAATATTAAAATTGGTCACACAATCTCAGAGTGAAAATTTGTAAAAATTAATGATGATGTAACCCAATAAAAATTATAATTATTTATGATCGATCATTTTAAAAAATTTATCAAAAAATTTGGTTCATAATAATCATAATATAACATCATTTTAATGGAAAAAAATAAATAAATGTTAACTATATGTAGCAACATCATCTTAAAATATCTCAAAAAAGTTATTTTATTTCTTTATTTTTAAATTTTTTCAATTAATAATTTATGTTTTTATCTTATGTTTTTATATTTCATATTTTAATATTTATATTAATTGTTAATATTTTTGTATAATGCTATTTCTAAATTATTACTATAAATATATATAATTATTCATAAACTATATAATATATGAATAATTATATTTTAATTTTTAAGTTGATTATTAATATTAGTTTAGGTACACTGAACAAAATATAGTTAATGCTCAATGTACCTAAACTAGTTATAATAATTAAGTTAATATAAAAAGGTTGTTATTTTTTAAGTGATGGTATATTGTAACTGTTAAAATAATACTATATTAATAATATTATAATATTCTATTAATTTATTTTATCTGATGTTGTTTTTTCATTATATATATATATTATGAATGATATATTAATATAGTATTAATATAGTATTACTAAATGTATTTTTTAAAAAGTGGGTAAATAAACAACTAGTAAAAATATACTAATTATAGTTTTTTAATTTTAATATTAAATTTAAATACTAATTATTTAGATGAACAGTATACAATTTTGATTATATAAAAATAAAAAAATGGAATATATTTTATTTTATTTTTATTCTCAACTACGCATTAATAAAATAAAAATAAACATTTGAACAAATTTTTAATAAATGAAACGGTTTTAATATTATTTTTTTTTATAAATTTTGTATTAAACCGTAATTTAGGAAATATATATAAAAAAAATGAACAAAAAAAAAAAAAAGAAGCAAATTTGTACTAAACGGAATCTTTATTGTTTACCATTAAATCTTTATATGAAAAAAATTAAATAAATAATAAAAAAGTTTTTTATGTAAAACACATAATAAAAAAATGTTAATTATTAATATATAATATTATATCATATTATATTATAATTATTGTATATATTATTATATAAATATATTATATTGATATATTATATTGTAATATATTATATTTTATTCTTATATATACAATATGTTATTATTGGTTGTTTTAAAAAATGTTATTTGTTTTAAATATTTTTTTTTTTTGAAAAATTTAATTATATTCAGTATATTCAGTATAAATCATTAAGATTATTCCATTATATACAATAAAGTTATCCGGCCAGTAATATATAAAATGAACGAATTTTTTTAAAAAAAAAAAAAAAAAAAAAAAATTCAGTAATTACTCTTTATAATTAAAATTATTACTTTATAAAATTTAAAAACAATTGTTTTTTTAAAATTAATTATAAAATAATAAATTTTAAACATATTACTTTATTTTTCATAATAGAAAAATAGAGACTTGACAATAATTCACATTATTAAATTAGTATAATAAATTTAACAAAAAATATACTAATAAAATTTCAATATAATTACAATTATACATATATTAAATTAATATTATAATAGGTAATAATTAAGCATATATTTTATTTATAATAGTTATTATAAATATTTATAATACAAAACTATAAAATAAATAATAATTAAAACTAAATTAATAGTGTTATATATATATAACTTAAAAAGCAATAATAAATTTAAGTATAAGAAATGAAAATAAAATTTTTCAGCATTTTTATATCTTCATTATTTGCTTTAGGAAAAGGTATATAAATAATAGATAAATAAATAATAATATAAAACTTATCATATATTTATAGATACTAAAATATTTTCAATTTAATTATATATAAAGCATATAATTATAACTTCAATGTTGTTTCAATTTTAGGAGAAGGTTATTCATTGGGTGTAAAAATTGAAAATACAATTTATTCATTGGAACCTACTTTATTTCCTTGTAAATAAAAAATTTATAATTTAATTTTATATATTTAAATTTTATAACTATAATTATAAATTCAACATATATATATATATATATATATATTTTTTTTTTTGTAATTCAAATTTAATTCAAATGTTTTTTTTTATATTAATAAATCATTATCATTATTATTATATTAATAATAATAATAATAATATAATACTAATGAAATATATATTTTTTATTTTAGTTTTTTAAAAACATAAAAAATATTATAAATATTAATATTTAATAAAACTAATTATTTTTTTTTTTTATTTATTTATTTAAAAAAATAGTATTTAATGGAACTATTACTGCAGATTATATAAGCGAATACAAATATGTTGCACTTAATCAACAAGGCGCAGTTGTAGAAGAAGAAAGTATTTCAAGAACATATACAGATACAACTTCACAAATAAATGAAGTATATAATAGGTATATATTTTAATATTGTCAAAAATTTTTTATTTAAAATACTTATTTTTAATCCTATATTGTATTCATGAATAATAATAATAATAATAATAATATTAATAATAATTTTAATAATAATAATAATCATAATAATAATAATAATAATAAAATAAAAAATTAATAATAAATAACAATAATAATAGTACATAATATTTAACAAGATCTATTATTTAAAATTAATTCTATATATACATATATATTATAATATATATTTTTTTAATAATATAAAATATATTTTAAGAACAAATAAAAATATTGAAATTCCAGAATTACCAGAACCATTAAAACCAATGTTTAAAATGGGTGGTGAAGATTTTAAACCAATTCCAAATAATATCATCTATAATTTTTATGCTAAATGTAATGATAAGGATTATACTTTTGTTTCAAATGAACCCTTTTTGAGAGAAACTGAGGAAAATAATGATCTTAATGTTAATTGTACTTTTACTATTATTTCCCCAAAAGATACTTATCAAAGTACAGGTTCTATACATTTAATTGGTTGGGGTAGTCGTCAATATAAAAAATTATCATGGGCAGTAAAATTAGATAAAAAATTTATGGGTAGAAAATCTTTTAAACTTAGAGCTGTAGCTAATGAACCAACTCTTATTCGTGAAAGACTTGCTGAAGAATTATATAATGCAGCTGGTGTTCCTACTCAACAAGGTACCTATGCTAGAGTTTTTATTAATAATGATATTTATGGTTTATACACTTTAATTGATAGTTTCAGTAAGAATTGGATTGCTGGAACGGTTCATGGTAATTCAAAAGCAAAAATTGGTGTATCCTATAAATTTTATGCTAATGATGATGAAGTATATCCCAACTTTAAATATTTAGGTGATGATTATAATGCTTATGAGGAAAGTGGTAATTATGAAATTGATGAATTTGATAAATCAACTATTAATCCAGATAATGAATCTGAAAAATGGGCACCTTTAATTCGATTCACACAATTATACACCGATTGGTATGAGAAATATAATAATGATAATTCGGATTCGGCCATTGAAGCACTTACTAAATTTTTGAATGTGGAATCACTTTTAAGATTAATGACTATCGAAACTTTAACTGCTGCTTTTGATAATTTATGGTTATATAATAGTAATTCTGCTCTTTATTACAATCCTGAAAGAGATAATTATCAATTTATTTCCTTTGATTATGATCAATCCTTAGGAGGTTGGTTATATGATGAAAATATTAATTATGATACTATTACGGAAGATTGTATTACTTGGGTTAATCCAAATGATCCTGTTATTGATCATTCCTTCTTTAATAGTTTATTAAGTCATCCTCAAATTTTAGAAAGATATAATGTTATTTTAGCAAAGGTAACTAGAATAATATTTGATCCTGACACGGTATCAAAATTTATTTATTCTCTTGCTGAATTAATTCGTGAAGATGTTTCATGGAACTTTGAATCTATTGATCAATTAAAAATTGAATATGATGGTCATGTTAATCATTATACTTTTGAAGATTTCGAAAATAATCTTGGTTACACACCAATTCATAATATAACGGATTATAGATTTGATGATACTCCATATGGTCTTATGGATTGGGTTAAAAAGAAAGGGGATGGTTGTAAAAATTATACTCGTAATATAAATATTAATAATGATATTAATATATCTGATGATTATGAAGTTGAAGTTTATCGTGATAACTCAAAACCAAATATTAATATTACTATTAATTCTACCATAGCAAAAACAAATACAAAAACAAAAATAAAAACAAAAACCATTACCACTAAATCAAAATCAAAAACAAAAACAAAAATAATTGGTATCAAACCAAAAACAAAAAATGGATGGCCTCGAATTAAAAACAGACCTAACTATCATCATATAAAAAACAAACCCTATTACTACTACTAAATGTAAAAGTTAGTCAAAAAAATATATATAATTATTTTCATCAGATAAAAATAAAATAAAACAAAAACAAAACAAAACAAAATAATAACAACAACAACAACAACAACAAAAACATCAACAACAACAAAAACAACAAAAACAAAAACATCAACTATCACTAAATGAAAAGATAAAAACCACTATCATTATAAAAAAAAAATCATCAGCTTCAACTTACACAAATAATAAATATATAATTATTAAATTTTTAAGATATAGGTAATTGAAAATATTGTTATATATGCTATTTAGGTTCTTAAAATATATCAACTCAAAAAAAAAAAAAAATTAATATATTATATAGTGATAATATCATTTATTTAGTATATGTAAATTCCAAAATTGAATTATACTATTTAATTATTTAATCCAAATAATAATTCATGATAATGAATAACAAAATAAATCATTAAAACTTTTTATTTTTATGAAAAGATTTATGATTTTATAAATATTTATATATATAAAAAAAATATAAAACATATATTTATAGTACAATATATAATTCTTAAAAGGAATTCAATAATTCATATTCTAAAATGAATGAATGAATGAATGAATAAACAAATAAATGAAAAAAAAAATAATAATTTAATAAATAGATAAATAAGTAGATAGATAGATAGCCAAATAATTGTATATTTAAAAAAAAATTTTTTTTTTATTATATGAAAATTAAATAAAACTATAATGTATAAATAAAATATATAAAATTTAATATAATTTATATTTTACTTTCATCACTTGAGTAAAAAAAAAAAAAAAAAGATAAAAAAAAACCATAAGTGATTTTGACGGTGACATGAAAAAAAAGTTTTACTAATAATTAAAAAATATTATTTCTGTATTATTTCTATTTTTATAAAAAAAAATTTTTTTTAACAAGTTTTAATATAAAGACATTTATTTTGAATTTACCTTTTAAATTAAAGAAAAATGTTACATACATATATATATGTAATAATAATTATTTAATTATCACTAATATATATATATAAACTATAAATTTAAAAAAAAAAAAAAGTTTTTTTATCTTTTATTTTATTTTATTTAATTTTTATTAGATTTTATTTTTCTTTTTTTGTTTTATTTATTATTTTTTATTTTTTTTTTCTCTCTCTTTTTTTTTTTTTTTTTCTTTCCTTTTTTTTTTTACCGTATTTATTCTTATTCTTACTCTTATTCTTATTTTATATTTTATATTTTATATTATAATAATAAATTTTTTAAAAATATATATCTTAAAAATTCATTTTTATTATATTATGTAATATTTTATATATTTTATATAATATTTGTATAATATTTTTTTAAAATATTTTATATAATATTTTTTATTATATATATTATTATTATATATATTATTATATATTATTGTATATATCATTATATATATTAGTTTATATAATACTTTTTATAATATAATATTTTTTTCATTTTATATATAAAAAAAATATTATAAAAAATATAAATATATAATAATATATATTTTAATTATATATAAAATTAGTTTTTTATAGCTATATTTATAGGCTTATTATAATTATTGTATGTATATAATATAATGTAAAATATGTATGTATATATATTATATATATATTGTTCTTTTTTTTTCAATTTTTTTTTTTTTTTGTTAAATGTTGATACTATTTTTTTTTTATCAATTTTGAATTGGTATATAAAAAGATTATATTAATATTTTTTATTATTTACAATAGAAGTAATATCTTCATTATTTAAATATATAATATGATATGATATTAATCAAATTATATACCCTTTTTTTTTTTTTTTTTTTTTTTTTGGAAAGAAAAAAAAATTAATTTTTTTTTTCCTTTATTAATTGGATTTTTAATAATATCAATATTAGATATTATTTTTTTTCATTGATTGATTTAAAAAGAGCAAATATCGATTAATTATGAATTTTTTGTAGATATTTTTTTTTGATATTTATATCTATATATTTTATTTATTATTAATAGAATTATTATTATTTAATAATTTTTTGTAACTTAATAGTAATAATGATAATAATAATATTAAGTAGATGATAAAAGTTTTTTTTTTTTTTTTGATATTGATTTTGGGTATTTACAAGTATTATTATACATAATTGTGATTCTATATAATTCCATAGATTGGTTTTAAACTATTATCTATGGTTCAATGAAAAAAATGTTTCATTGGATTGATTTTGTAGGTATTACTGATTCAATAAAGGTTTCATCAGGTTGGATTTGAATTGGTATTATGGGTTCTATAAAAGTTTCATCAGGTTGGGTTTGAATTGGTATTATGGGTTCAATAAAAGTTTCATCAGGTTGGGTTTGAATTGGTATTGGTATTATGGGTTCAATAAAAGTTTCATCAGGTTGAAATTGAATTGGTATTTTTGGTTTAATAAAAGTTTCATCCTGTTGTTCTTGAAGTGTTCTTAATGATTCAAAGTAAGCTTCATGGGATTTATCTTGACTTGTTATTAATGGTTCAAAATAAATCTCAGGTGTTTGATCTTGAACTGGTGTTATTGAATCAATATAAGCTTTTTGTGGTTGATAATAATTATCTTGAGGTTGATAATAACTACTTTGTGATTGATAATTAACTTCTTCTTGTGGTTGATAATAACTACTTTGTGATTGATAATTAACTTCTTCTTGAGATTGATAATAACTACTTTGTGATTGATAATTAACTTCTTCTTGTGGTTGATCGTAATCTTCTTGTTGTTGAACAGGAATTTTAATATCAAAAACAGTATTTGAATGAATTATTTGATTTAATTGATTAGTTATATGTTGATTTGTATTAGTATTGACATCATTATTAGGATATTCTATAGAAAGATTATAACTACCATTACATGGTAATGAAATATTATCATTCAAATTAGGATTAACTTGATTATTACTTTTATTTTTAACATCAATTAGAGTATTATAATCTTCATTTGAATAAGTTATTTTATTAAATTGATTAGAGCTACCAATCGTACTTGGATAATCAATAGTAGGATTATAATTATCATCAGCTAATGACAAAGCATAATGATTATCATTAAATATAGGACTAATTTGTTTATTATTTTCAATATCAATTTGAGTATCATTTATATTTGAATCAATTACTTTATTAAATTGATTAGAACTACCAACTGTACTTGGATAATCAATAGTAGGATTATAATTATCATCAGCCAATGATAAAACATTATGATTATCACTTGGATAATCAATAGTAGGATTATAATTATCATCTGCCAATGATAAAACATTATGATTATCATTATAAATAGGGCTAATTTGGCTATTACTTTCAGTATTAATCTGAGAATCATCTATATTTGAATATATAATTTTATTATCATTACATATACTTTGTTTATTTGTATTAATACTAACATCAATACTAATATTGTCTATAGTACGGCTATAACTATTATTATTTAGTGATGAAATACTATTATTATCATTGAAATCATAAACTTTACTATCACTTTCAACATTTTTAAAATTTGGTTGAAAATTATTATCAATACTATAGTGCATAGAAAACTCTTCAGATAAATCTTTACTTTTTGGTCTTTTTGAAATTTTCCTTCTTTTAATTAAAAATATTGTACTTACAATACCTATTATAACAATAATTCCTACATTGATATACATAAAAGACTTATCATTTTCTATATTACTTTTATCTTCAATATTATTATTATTATTATAATTATTATTATTATTATTATTAGCATTGACATATGAATTTTTAGAGGCATTATTTCTACTTGTATCGTTTACATTTTTTATAAATGGTGGTGGAAATCTAGGT